>CAJHQP010001048.1:0-134636 GCA_905132765.1 Moricandia arvensis
CCCTGTTATGTTATTCCTTTCCATCCCTTAAGTCCTTGACCTTTTTTTATGCTGTGCCATTCAACTATTCGATGATCCCAGGCAAAAAGGCATTATCCCATTAGAACAGTGGTAGTGAATAATGGGACAAAACTTTTGTTATGTTGTTCCTTCACTGTAACAAAAAATGTGCTAGAGGGAGGACTTTAACCTTGGTTTGGGTACAAGACAATGACTTTAAACCACTACACTAGAGACACAATCATAGAAAAATGTGGCCGATTATATAGATGTTAGAACGAAGGTCGGAAGCCAATGTTTTTTTGCGTTGAACCAGAGCCTGCTTTGTAGCGAATTAGCGTGTTATTAGAAAATATAATGGAGGTAATTTGTTGGGTTGTAGCAAGTGGTTTTAGTTTTAACTTCTATCTACAACTATATAAATTACAAATGATGATTTATATAGTTTTAAAATCTAAAGTTAAAAAATAAAAATACAGTCGTAACAACATTATATTCTAAAATAAAAATATTATATTTACATTTTTCTTTTCTTTTCATTTAATTTCTACAACTACATTAGATACAATTACAACAAAAAGTTCTAGAGACTAATTTTATACTTACAATCCAACCAATAACCCCTAAAGATGATATACTTTTTATCAAAGGCAAAAACGTTAACCTTCGTAAGAATGAATTTGTAACTTACCTCCAATTGATGTTACTTACATAACTGAAAATATCTGATGGTCACTGACCAAAATATTTCGTGAGCATTTTTTAGTAATTGTTTTTGACTATTCTCTGAAATGATTTTAACAGTTTATAAGATTAATAGGCACAAAGCAGCCATCTACATAAATAAATGAAGAAAAAGGTGTGCTACCTACTGACTGAAATGAATTTATGGAAATACAAAATCTGAAACCTAATCATATAAAAAAAAAACTAATCTGATCATGTTTATAGAGTGACGCGAATTTTATATAACCAATGGGCCACAATATAAAACAACGTTACATTTATGAAGATGATGTACACTTGAGTTTCTATTACATGATAGAGGTAGCATCTCTAAGAAGAAGAAAAAAAGAAAAAAAAATAGCGTTAAAGTAACTAAAGACTCAAAATCCCTAGTTATTGAATATGAAACATAATTAAGGACTAAAACAAAAGTAAAGAGTACTTAATTATATCATTTCTTTATAGTTAAGCCTCCTCGTTCCTCATGTAAATCGTCACACTTTTGTTTTCTTTCTAGAACAACACTTCTTGACCCTCTAGTGACATGTTATTGTCTGAGATCATGTCGTTGGTTTGTTCATCAAAGAGCCATTTCTCCAACAAAGAAAGTGATCCTTGTGTAATTAGACCATTAATGTCATGGTCTATTAGCTTGGGCTTATCTTCAGGTTCATTCACGGAGTTGAAGCTAAATAAAGACTGGTCAAACCCTTCTCCTCCTCCTCCTTCAGTCGTGCTAGGGCTAGAAGCACCTGAGGTGATAGCCCTCTCGGTGGCTGCAACTGGTGAGGGCAACAAGGTCTTTGGTGTGTCTTTCATGAAGTTCTGAAGCAAACGAGCGATGTTCTCAGCGCTTGAAGCGTAGACACCAGATGGGTATGGTTTAGTGTTGCTTGTTGTTGTGGTGGTGGTGGTAGACGAAGAGGAAGATGATGGACCATAGCCAAGGTCGGTAATAGAGAAATTAATAGTGTTTTGTGGTATATCAAGTGACAAGGCATCAGATAGAGCTTGTTTAGCCATGTTGATATCTGTCTGAAGTCGTCTCTCCCATTGACCTTTGTTGGAGCCGCTGCTTTGATGCGAATTACTGCTTTTGTTTGAAGAAGACAAGTCTTTATTATCAAGTCCGTTATTGATAGTACTATCACAAGAATCATTCATCTTCTTGAGCTTTTTCTTCAAGTGTGTGTTCCAGTAGTTCTTTATATCATTGTCTGTCCTTTCTGGAAGGTATGATGCTATCGCTGCCCACCTTCATAATTATTTGGTCCCCAAGTTATTAAAAGTTTAAAATCATATCTTTATACAGACCAAAAAGGAAATAAAAACAAGATTTGCATACTTTGTGTGAGATCATGTGCATGTGAACACGTACCTGTTTCCCAAAAGAGCTTGAAGATGGAGAATCATCTTCTCCTCATGATGGGTGAAATTTCCACGCTTAATCCCAGGTCTAAGATAATTAGTCCACCTCAATCTACAGCTTTTGCTACATCTCCTAAGACCTAAATCATCACAAAAACAAAAAAAAAAAACTTTTATTAAAAGAGTAACTAATTTGATAAAAAACATTTTGTAATTAATTTGATATGTGTGGACAAAAAAGCCGGTGTGATAAATCAGACATTTATTACTATTTTTAATTTTCTTTAATGATCATACCAACCAAATTGAAGCCAAACAAAAGAATCACAAACCCAAGAAGAAACAAAAAACATTAAAGAGCACTTCTTAAGAGTAGTGATTACAAGATTGACATCAGAAAATTATTTTTATCAAAATAATAGGATTTTAGTCAAGTAGAAAGAGACCTGTGTGAGTAGGCACAGCTCTCCAGTTTCCAGGACCATGTTCTTGAATGTAAGAGACCAATATGATATCTTCTTCTGGTGTCCATGGGCCTTTCTTCACTCCAATCTTGTCACAGCAAGGTGGTCTTCCCATATCTCTCACTCTCCGATATGTGTAACTATCACTCTAGGGGAAGAATGGAATAAGAAGGTTTTGATGATGATCAGATGAATATATATAAGAAGAAAATGTTAAAACCTTTGAATTTTGTTTTCTAGCTTAGGAAATTGTAGGGTGAAGAGTACTTATGACAGAGGGGTACGAGTGGTAGTTAGTTTTGTCTGAAGATGTGGGGAGAGAGCTTGCGTATATTTATAGAGACTACTAGAGAGAAGAGAAAGCTGAAGAGTAAGTTAGTAGCAACAATAAGAGCATGTCCATCAAGGGGCTCTTAAAGGGTTCTTAACCTAAAAAGGTGGTGGGTCTCACCACTTTTTTTAAGAACCCGTCTCTAAAAACCTTTAGTTTAGAACCGTCTTTTGCACTGTTTCGTGGACCCCACTGCCACGTGGCGGTCCACGATTGGTTTATTTTTTTTTTTATTTTTTTTTTTTTTAAATCAGAAAAAGTAAAAAACAAAAAAATTAAGAACCCATAGAAGTTGATGGAGATGGTAATAGAGTTAAAAGTAACAATAATGGAGAATTTTCTTTACAAGAAAAAGAAAAACAAGAGTGTGGGGTTTCGCTTTCTAAGAGTCAAGATGGACAGCAAATGCATTTACTCTCTTGCTCTCCAAAGTCAGCCCTCTCTTTCTCTCCCATCGTTACTCCTTGCTTTATCTCTCTCTAATTAGTCTTTTAGTATTATCTCTGAGTTTTGATCAAAAAATAAAGTATTATCTTTGTCTTTATATCAAATCATATGGAATGTATATTTTTTATTGTGCAATCTGATTGGCTTTAGACTTTAAAGTCTTAGTTTGCTTTATGGATCCATAATTAGAGCGAAACGTATATAATTTAAAGTGATAGTAATTCCTGGTTTAACATTCGGGAAACATACTTAAATTAAACATTGTAAAAAGGATTCGTTTAGTGTGAAATTTTATTTTGTGTTTCACATGCATGCATTACGTAAATGTGGGCTCTTCAAATAGTGCCATTCCTAAATGACCCGTGTGGTTTAAATACTACCTTTTTATTGAGTTCACTCGTTGGAGCATCTTCAACAATTAGAGACCACGAAAGTTTCTAAAATAAAAAAAAATTAGTATTATAATCATTCATTTATGTTTCATTTTTAAAAAAACAATTAAAACATTTCTTTCTTCTCAATTAAATGATATTTTTCCTGTGAGTATATTAATAAGTTCTCAAAAACACCTAAGTAAAAACTTTTGATCACTCTCTTTTCCAATTTTATTTATTTTTCTGTAAATTCTGAAAACTCCTCTTAATATTATTGTTGGAGGTGCTCTTAGAGCTTTACCTATTGTATAAGTTATGCAGTGTTCAAATATGGTTTTCATATAAATTTATTTTATGCTCTTTAACCAAAGAAAAAAAATATTTGACTTTAAAAGATATATGCTTATAAAATAGATAAATTTGATGTAACTTTATTAGGTAATAATGATATACTGTAAGTTTAAGAAATGTGATTGAATTGATTGAACTACTATAATTTAAATTTACTGAAAATTGTTGACTAGAAAAGTGATGCATTTGTTATCACCTTTTATATTTTTTATATTTATGAAAAAAATCTATTAATTTTAGATAGATGGAGTCCTAATTAAACTCCAAAAACAAGTCTTCGCGTTTTAGTTTGTCTGTGTTATTTTGATAGAAACATACCAAAAATGAACTGAAATAGTAATAATAGTATTGAACTTAACCGAATAATTTGGTTTCAGTCCCGTCCAATTCTCGTGAACCAGAAAAAAAAAATCAAATATCTCAACCCGTGTAAATGATTGTTTCAAATATCACAAACCAAATCACCCAGCGTTATTTATCAAAAAAAAATTGTTTTAAATGATTTATTAAATTGGATGGCCACACCACCACTACGGAATAAACTATTGGATGGCCACACCACACACCACAAAATAGTTATACATGAATTTGTGAGAATTTAATCTAACATAAAAAACCTTCATCATGGTGTGAACTCTGGTAGATATTCCCGATAAGGAAAATTGGCCACAAATATTAATCGCGTTGTGAATTTGCACCTGTTGGTCCTATTTAGCTCGATAGATGGTTTTATGTAAAATATTAAGGATTTTTTTTGCCTCAGTATGGTCAGGTTTGAAAATCACATTGATGAATTCAAAAAAAATACAAGAAACGAAAGGAATGTTGCCAAGCATCGTCGTGTATTGAGCTTGAAATTGGATTTGAAATAATATTGTGCTTATCTAAATGATACAAACTATAAAATAGAAAATACCAAAAAACAATGAAATACAGTATATTTAAATTCAACGGCCATATAAACTCCATTGAACAAACTTCATTGAAACCCCATACGCCACGTCTTTTTGTACGTAACCCATATCTCGAGGATTATGGTATTAAAAGATTACTTTGACTAAAACCTAAACCCCACATAGATACCTACATCAATATTCTGATGCTCATAATAGAGTATATATTTGTTTCATTTAAATATACCAAATTTTGGATATTTTAATTTCAAAACTATATTTATGTTGTTAGACCTTTTTATCATAAAATAGTATCATAAAATAGTAATCAATACATCAAAATTTATCGAACTCATAATTTCAGAAAATAAAATAAATCACTCGTGGTGTTCATCAAGTGAATATAACAAAATAAGATAAACACACATAACTTATTAAAGATAAGGATATAGATAATGAGAAGCAATATTCACTAGTTTTGTGTACATATTGGAATCTTCGTTAACAAATCAAAAACGATATCTTTGAACATCAACTGAAATAGCTTTGGTCCACTGCTGGAACGTATCAGGAAACGTATTACCTCATGGACGACTCGTCACCTCTCTTTTGCAGGGCGGTTGCAGCTCATTGGATCAGTTATTCATAGCATCACCAACTTTTGGATGTCTGTGTTCCGGCTCCCACAGCAATGTCTAAAGGAGATCGACCAGATATGCTCGGCTTTCTTATGGTCGGGCCCTGAACTGAATGCTAAGAAAGCAAAGGTCGCTTGGTCTGAGGTCTGCAAGCCAAGAAATGAAGAGGGACTCGGCTTGCGTCCACTCAAAGAAGCAAACAAAGTCAGTGTCCTAAAGTTAATATGGCGGATTCTATCGGCCAATTCCCTATGGGTCCAATGGATTCGTCACTACCTCATACGCAAAGGTTCCTTCTGGAATACTAACTCAAAAAGCTCTTTGGGTTCTTGGCTTTGGAAAAAGATCCTAAAACATAGAGATATAGCGCACCAGTTTACTCGAGTGGAGATAAACAACGGGACCCAAGCATCGTTTTGGTTCGACAATTGGTCTCCTTTGGGGCGAATATTTGAACTTACTGGTCCTCGAGGGTGTATTGATCTAGGAATCAATATTAACGCTACTGTCGAGACAGCTGTGAATCAGTATCGGAGACGTAGGCACAGATCTTCCACGCTGATCACTATCAAGCAAGAAATTTTGCGGATGAGAAACCAAGGCCTGGGACACACGGAGGATACTCAACTGTGGAGAGGTGTAGGGGACAATTTCAACAAAGTTTTCAGTACTAGCCATAGGCCTGGGCATTAAATCCGGAACCCGAAATCCGAACCGAATCCGAACCAAAAAACCCGACCCGTTATCCGATCCGAAATGTAAAAATACCCGAACGGGTCTTGTATGATGGTATAAAAAATATCTGAACCCGAAGTGTTATTAACCGAACCCGAATGGATAACCCGAAATATCTGAAATTAATAGTCAATATAAATATTTCAAATATTCAGTTTAATGTTTATATTGATATGACATACAAATAATATAAAATATAATTAAATACTTTAAATATCTAATTAGTTATAAATAAGTACTTTATAATTTACTTGTTAAAATAACAAATCTACTCTACATGCAAGATAACACATATGGTTTATAAATGATGTTTGTTTTCATGATTGATTTAGTATTTTCTTTTAATTTTATCAATTTTATGTGTGTTTGGATGTTTTTTTATGAAATGTTGTTATTTTCAGATTTATGTGTTTTAGATGCTTTTAAATTCAGTTTCACCATTATGTTTTCTATGTTTAATTTTTTTATTATGTATTTTACTTCGGTATAATCCGAACCGAACCGAAAAAACCCGAAACCGAATGATATATGATTACTTTATGGGTTTTAGGATGCAATACAAATTATAACCGAAACCGAAGTGATATTATCCGAATCCGACCCGTACTAAGAAAATTTTAGTATGGGACCTAGAGCTCTAAACCCAAAAACCCGAAAACCCGAAAGATCCGACCCGAACACCAACGGGTACCCGAACGCCCAGCCCTAACTAGCCAGACATGGCAACTGCTGAGAGTTAACAGCCCTGCAGTAAGTTGGTATCAGGGAATATGGTTCTCGGCTGCAACTCCGAAATTCTCTGTGACAGCATGGTTAGCGGTTCGTGATAGGCTGGCCACGGGAGATAGAGTCCTGCAATGGAACCAGCAGGGCGACGGGACATGTGTCCTATGCAATGGACCAACGGAGACAAGGGATCATTTGTTTTTTGGATGTGCCTATTCAGAAGAGATATGGAAAGAATCCACAGGGAAGTTGCTTGATGCAAGGTACACAAATAACTGGACTGAGATACTTACTTTGCTGACAGAGAAGACTTGGGGAAGCACAACCCTATTTCTTATTCGGTACACCTTCCAAGCTGTGTTGTATTCAATATGGCATGAGAGGAACAGTAGAAAACATGGCGAAGCTCCTCAAGCAGCAACACGTCTTGTCAAGTTTACTGACAAGCTAGTTCGCAATCGTATCGGCTCTCTTCGAGGGATGGGCAATGGACGTTATAGCAAAGCTATGGGGCTGTGGTTTGCTACTAGATGAAAGTTTCTTTCAAGAGTAATTTTTACAGTTTCAATTCTTTCAAAAAATGACACATTTATTTGTACAAAAGTGTTTTTGTCTTGAATAAATTTAACATTCATTCAAAAAAAAAAAAAAAAAAACTTAAAAAGTGTCTGAAACATGTTTACATATATAAGACTAGGGGTGGGCAAAAAAACCGGAACCGAAGTACCGAACCGAACATAACCGAAAAAATCCGAACCGAAACCGAACCGAATTTATAAATTATCCAATTGGGTATTAAAATTTTATACCCGAAGAACCGGAACCGAACCCATACCGACCGAGAACCGAATAATACCCATATAGAACCGAATTAAAACCCCTTATACACTTACCTTATATGTTTATATCTATATAGTTTATCTTTCATACACTTACCTTTTTTTATTGATCATCACTTTATACACTTCCCAAAATCTGATATTTTTTCCATTACAATGTAACCATTTAGAACCAAGCTCGATTGTAACCGTTTTTTCGGTTCTATTATGGTTACCAATTTTCAGGAACCGAAAGAACCGATAACCGAATGAACCGACCCGATTTGACCCGAAATTTTCATGGTTCCTTAATGGTTACCAAACTTCAAGAACCGAAAGAACCGAGAACCGAAAGAACCGACTCGAACCGAAACGAAGAACCGAACGCCCACCCCTATATAAGACCATCATTAACCTGATTTTTTAAAGTGGGATTATTAATATAAAATTTGACTTTTTTAATTATTTTATACTTTTGACTACCTGACATGTCTTATGTCTTTTATTTAAAAGACAATTTTTAAGTTTTCTTAATTAAAAACTAAAAACATCTCTTAAAAAAAAAGTCCCACTTTAAGAGATCATGATTAATCATCGCCTAAAGATTCAAAATATGGCGACCTGGACTGCGTTGGGTCTCTAACTTGGCAAAATCTTTGATGGTATCAGTGTGGTTACCTTCATGAAGTATTGACGTGAGGTGAGGAAAATACTACAAAGACTTGAACTCATTTAAATGGTTGACAAAGTTGCATATGTAATTCTTATCTCTATATATCACTATATGTAACGGAAGTTTAAAACCCTCAGAGCATGTTTATCCAAGGGACTCCCTTGGAAAACAAGTGAGATCCACTTTTTTTTTTTGCTAATTTTTTTTAAAAAAAAAAAATAACTAATCGTAGGCTACCATGTGTCAGTGGGGTCCATGTTTCTAAGAGACCCCAATAAACATGGTATCAATGCCCATATTTCTTTTGGGTGAAACCCCGTGCCCATGTTTTCATGAAATAATGCATATATTTATCTATATTAATTATAAAATTATGTATATGAAATGCTATCAATTAAACTGTAATAATAGAAAGTCAACTTTTTATTTGTTTTGATAAATGATAAAAGTTTGGGAAATATCATTTTAAAATCAAGATCATAAGATAACATTATTTAAAGCAACAAAATCTAGTGTTATTAAATAAATGATTTAAATTGATTTTATAAAATTCATTGTTATTCAACTTCAAATGATTTGAAAATTCTTTGTATTTAAAATTGATTCATATTATTTGTTGTAGAGTCTCATGAACAAATAATAAAAATGATAATTAAAGGCCTATTGCAGATATTTTAGAGTTCACCAACTAAAATTTTCTTTAAATTTTAACTTCTAATTAATTGCAAAACATTGACAATTGATTTTAAATCTGTGGAATAACACCCCCTAAGTATGTTGGTCAATATATACAAATTTTCAGGGTTTTAAATGTTAAATCGCCCATAGTTTTCATATATATATATATATTATAGCAATAAATATGACAAGTAATATTTTGACTAAATTGTGTACTAGTTTTGTCAAAAAAAAATTGTCTGCTAGTGTACACATAAGATTTTTTCTGCATCTTTAAGGCCTAGCTAGGTAGGGTTTCGTTTATTTCTATCGATCGAGGCTGAAAGTTCTCCAAGGTTTCCTATAGCTTCCAGAAGATACGTATTTACGAGTGTGTATAAGTCAATGACTGTGGTCGTCTTTTGGATCTCGACGTGCCTTAGATCATATCTTAAATTATACGGTATTTTATTAAATATTTCGTAGATTAAACCTACGCTTAATATTTTACCCCCCTAAACGGTTAACCAGGAGTGATATACATGTGTCAAATTGCGCAGAAATAATACAACCTGCAGTAAATAATAATCAAGAAAGAGTAATTGGACTATCATTAAATGATGTGCACGATAAAATAATACTAATCAAAGTTTCGGAGTAATCCAGCTGATGTAATTGTCACGGAACATAAGATAGGGTTGCTTGGTGATCTTGTGCGGTAATTTAGGTAGAGTTTGACAAATTTACTAGATTAAATCAAGTTGCGACAAAACTATATATACATATATTATATATATATATATGTATATATATACACATATATGTATGGTACATATTTGATCTTTTGACCAAAAAAATATACTCTATATTAAAAAATGATGTTACAGTTTTTTATTTTAAAAATCTGAATGATTGATGTTTTAGATTTATATTATTTCATTTTATAATTGAAATATAAATTAAATTGTAAAAATATGAATAGTAAGACTATATTGAAAATAAATAAAATTTTAAATTAATAAAAGTATAAATATATATATATAAAACAGTAAGCTAAATACAAAATCCTACCAGAACCTGTTATAAAAACCAAAGGACACTATAATCGAATGATGATACCTATATACAAAAATGATTAAAACATTATTTGTATTTATAAGTAATGAAAATTGGAGATCAAAAAATTTTAGGTACATGTATATCCGATCTAATGGTTTCCACCAAATAATGAGTTGTTCTGTTGGTCTACATCAAGTATTGATTTTTTTTTTCAATGTAAAATTATTATCTCTTCATGTGGTTAGATGACATGGATCTCTAACTCTCACATAAAATTATCGGATTTACTTATCACCGGTGAATAGATTTCATGAAGATTAGTTGATTGGATCTCGGTTCGTCGGACACTCTTGATCTATAAAAAACATGTAAATATCAACTACAGTGAAACTCGATTTATGCCGCTTACATATATAAACCCATGATCGTGAGCAAAATGGTAAGACATTCACAAACTTTCTCTTCATGTTCCAATACATGGTCTTCATAGATAAATGTGATGTAAACTTTTATTTTATCGATAACCGTTTGTATATCAATTATTTTGTTATTCGAAAATAAAATTTTAATTTAAAAATCATTTGTAAAGAAAACAAAGCTAAATTTGTGTTTTGGCCAAATAGTTTAACGGAAAATAATTTATATATTAGTCTAAATATTCTACAACAACAGTTTTCTATTCTTTATCTCAAAAAGAAAAAAAGTCATAAATAATGCTTCTAATGCATCTACAAGAAACATGAAGTGTATGGTTGTTTCTAATCCTTCGGTAATTCCAAATATATGTCTTTATAAATGGAAATTGGGCAGATTTTCGAAGTCCACCAAATCTTCGTTTGAAATTGAGATTCACTATTTCTAGTTTTTTTTATTTCTGATTTCTTTTGCGAGACTGAGACATGTTTAAGTCAAAATCATTAAACTCAGAATATTGACAATATCCTAAAGCTCCTTTTTTTGGGCAACCATCCTAAAACTATTTAATTTACATGCTACACACATAAATATTATAGTTAACTACGACTAGTGATTTTTAGTTCCAGATTATAGGATGACAAAAAAAATTCAGTTTACACTAGGTAAAACCTACTAACTGTAGACAATAACGCTGTGATAACTTGGACTTGGCAAATACTTTCTTCCGGAATTTAGTGAGCTGTTTCTTGTAGGCCACTTGCTAGTGAAAATTCATTATTTGGTCTCGTATATTAAAAAGTTAACTTCTTGTAAAATATTAGCATATTTCTACTGAGATTATAAACTATCAAATCCATTTAATTTCAAACTTTATTGACTTGCTCAATTCGTTTGCAATAACGCGTTATGTTCACTACTTCAATTCGTTGGCGATATCACTTATGTTCACAGCTTCACTTAGGTTCATACAGTTTTTAGTGTGTTTCACTGCATGAAAATTTATATAGATGAATACTGCAAAAAGATCTATTCAAATATTCAATTTAGTTTAGGCTCACACAAGAAATAGTATCAGAGCATGTAAAACATATCTGTTATCGTGGCTTTTTGAGTTATGACTGATTCGTGGAAAACCCGTGACCTTTTAGCTTTAGCAACGATTTTGTTGTTGATATTTTGAATAATTCTAGTAGTGAAAACCCTCCCGATCTAGGAAAAATGACAGATCTATCCTCAAAAGCCCTGTTTTGGAAAACGCTTAAATCAAAGAACATAGTTACTAGTGCTTGAAACTAGGAGAACATAGTTACTCTCTAAAAATCTTAGCCTCGCATAGGTGTAAACCATATCCGCTCTTTGTCAACCATAGAGGACTGGCGGCTAAGGTCCCAAAGAGATGTTGACATAGGTCTATTCGCTCGAGTTACAGAGAAATCCTAGACATTTATGATTTCACCTAGATTCATCGGAGATCAACGAAAATTCAAAAACTAAGGCAAGGAGAAGAGATGCAGATCAATCTAACTGGTAAGGTTGTGTGCAATTACTTGTTACTTAGTTCATATTCGCAACTTGATCGGCACTTGACTTGTAAAGTCGAATACTTGGTCTGACCAAGTCTAGTATCAAGTAATTATTTAAATTACTCACAAGCACAAATTAAGTATTAAGTAATAAAATAAAAGTAACTACTTAGTATTGTTTGACTTGTTACTAGTTTTTGTTAATGAGCAAAAATATATTTTTCTAAATTATAGTAAAATAATTTATTTATATTTCCATTTCCATAAGTGGATAAAAATATGTGATATATTTATATAAGTATTTTGAAATTTTTATTTCTTATATATTATGTTTCTGGAATTGATTAAAATATAGAAAAAAATAATGAAATATTTTTATAAATAATAAATTATTTATTTTTGAATTTCAATGAATTAGCAAGTAATTTATTAATAATTTTCAAGTAATTTATAAATAACAAGTAATAAAACAAAGCAACTAACTTGCAAATTTGTCATTGTTAGTAAGTATTTAAAACTGTAAATACTAGTTTTTAGCAAACCAAGTACAAGTAATTTTTTTACTACTGGTACAAATCAAACATAGTACAAAGTATATTAAAAATATCAAGTATTCGGTTTGTGCCCACTCTTACTAAATAGTGTTGCGAAGAATATAAGGAAAAACGGAAAGGCGGGAAGGGGTGTGAGAACCACCGATCACCACTAACACAAGCTTGATTGAAGAAGTTTGAGTTATGATCTTATAGGGTGCCGCAAGGAATACCATTAAGAATAAATTTTATAGGGGGGTTCAAAGTGATACAGTCAGGTTTGAATGCTAGTAAGGTAAGACAGATAAAATTGTTGATTGTGCTATCGTTGAAATTTTTTCAAAAAAAAAGGGTTTGAAAAAGAGAGTTTTAGAGAGAGAATTTTGAAGAGAGAGTTTTGGGAAATTTTCTATTTTGTAGAACAAAACAAAGACAAGCACTCATAGTCACATCATAGTTCTATTTTTTGGGTCACGTTATTGGACGAATAAAGATGATTTCAATTATTTCGTCTAGTTCATACTAATTTCTTAATAACTTTTGGTATTTTGCTTAATTTTTGTTTCGTGGTTTTTAATTAGTTTCACACTCGCAAGTTTTGTTTGAATGGGAGTTCCAAGTATCTATACCAGTCTCATGTAAATATATTTACTATGTCCACAGTAGTTAACTATAGCCTTACTTTTCTCAAAAAAAAAAAAAACTAGCCACGAATGAGGTAAGCAGATTTGGATCTTGTCAATAGAAAGTTAAATTATCGAACCTTTTTGATAAAAAAAAGAATAGCACTATATACTGATACTCATACAACTATATAGTGGATATAGATTGAGAAAAGGAGCAGGTTACAATAACATTGTCTTCAAGCTGGAAGAAATTTTTGATTGAGCAAGCAGTGAAGTAAAATTTGATATAAAGCTACAAGATATATGGGTGATTGGTTAGGATATAGCAAGTGAATTTAACTTTAATTTTCATCTATAAAAGATTTACCAAATACTAATCATGCTTTATCTAATTTTTAAGGTTAAAGTTAAACAAATAAAAAATGGTTATAGCAATACTATTTTCCAAAACATTATTATGTAAGTTGTAGAAACGTCTGGGTGTTCGGATATTCGTTTGAGTTTGGGTTGGGTATTTCGGATTTCAAGTATTTCTGTATTAGAGTCCAGTACCCGTTCATGTATTTTCTTACATATAAGATCAAGTTCGGCATTTTTTAATTTGGATTTGGTTATTTCGCATCGGTTTCGGATATTTAGATTTTGAAATCAAAAATTCAAATTCTTTATTTCTTAAGCTTCTTGTACTTAAAATTTTCTATTAACTTAATTTATTTTATAATTTTTAATAGGTTAGACGACTAATAAGTTTGAAGATAAACTTTGAAAATAGAAAGACACTAATCTTGTTGTTGTTTTGAGATTTTGAATGCAACTTTCGTTAATGCATAAGATAAAAAAAAATTGATACGCATTTTAAGTGAATAACAAATCATTTTTCTGCATTTATATGTATATTATATGATATTGAATCATGTGCAACATCAATAAAAATATTTTTTTATAAAATAAGAGTAGTAAACTAAGAATATAGAGTTAAGTATAGATATATACGGATAACTTTGGATATCTTCGAGTTCGGATATTACTTGTTCAGGTTTGGATATCTAATCTCTTTTAACTCAATACTCATTAAGATATTTTACTATTTTGGTATGAAGTTTTCGGGTCAAATGTGGATTCAGATATCAGGTAAAATATTCACCCTTAGCTGTGGAGAAAAATATTGCGAAAAATTTCTTTCTATTTTTATTATTTTTGTTATTTAAATCTTACTGTTACATTTACTACAATACATTAAAAATTTTACAAACAAAAATTTACAATAAATTTTTACACTTACACCCCAACCAATCATTTCTTAGTCGGATACAAACATATTTAAAAGATATTCCAATAAGAACGTGATTCATGAAAATATATTCTAAATTTGATTATTTAATGAACACACATATCACAAAATTAAGAAGCAATCAAATAAATAAACAATTGAATGCATCGATGGGGAAAGCATAGAATCGTGTACGGTCGTGATGCAACCACATAGCCTCTCTCCGGATATGGAAAGCGACGATCTCGGACAAGACATTGGACAGCTGGGTCCATTGGCAACGAATAACATCAATCAAGTCAGTAATCAAGCCACACTTTGCTTTCTTTTGTTGGGTATGGTTATAGGTCCCACTTCAAAAAGCAATATTTTAACGTATAGCTCGTAAATTAGTCCCCATTTTAGATGTCACGTGATGTTATCTGATTACTTGAACGTTTGTATACTCAGAGCATCTGCATCAGTGAACCCACTTCACACCGATTTTTAAAAAAAAAATATATTAAAATAATGAATAGTGTTAAACCCTATCCCTTTGGAGCTCTTCTTGGTGAACCTCTGTCCAACGGGTTCAACACTGTTCACGACACGTGTTGGCCATCCATTAGGTCGACTATTTTTTCTTTAAAAAAAAAATAAACAGTAAAAAAAATAATAATAAAAAATTGAAAATATGAACTCTAAGAGGGGTTCACATGCTGATGTTCTTAGGTACTCTTCATCGTGACCATTGAAACGTGTCGACGGGAAAAAGAATATTGCAACAAGATCTCGAACTTTCGGTATGAAGTTTGGAACTTTTGAAAATGCATGATTATAGTTATAGTTACTACGATTTACTGTGACATCATTTCGTACATATTCTAGAGGACAATGATGTTGTTACGTGTTATAGTTTTATAACGTGACATCAAAACCATGAGGGGGATAACTCATAAAAAAGAATTAGGGACGTAACGCGCTAGCAACGCGCCCCCAACTCTTGAACCAAAAGGCGATCCCTAGAAAATCAATCGATCTGAATCTCGACGGCCACCGGCGTGTGTCGTCGCCGATAGGCTCCTCCGCTCACCGTGGTGGTCTCTCTCCTCCTCTGCATCAACATCTCCCTTGCTTTCGTCATGGCATCTTCATCACCTACGACAGAAACTGCTCTCAATCATATCCCCAAGCCAAGGATTGAACTTCATGTGTCTTCTTCACCTCAAGCCATGAATTCTCCCTTTACTCCAGACACTGTACTCGTTCAAGCCAGGGAGCCTCAGCATCTGTCTATGGTTTCAACTAGCTTTGTCAATCCCGCATCCTCGGATTCTCATGGTCACGTCGAACTCTCTGTTGAAACTGATGCTAAAGAGACTTGGGGCTCGCTCACTCAGTCCCAGAGTAGCAATTTGAAAGGGTTGGAGATAGTTTCAGCGTCAGTCAACGTCTTGCCGTCTGACCTAAAATCCTCTCAGTTGCAGGAGACAATTAATATTGAGGTCAACGAAACAACATCTCTCTCATCCGATAATGCTCCTCAAGCTTCAGCCAAATTTGTTCCTTCTTTAGGTTCATGGGCAAAACCACTTTTCTTTAAACCTCCTGTTACTCCTCCTGAACCAAGTACTCCTCGAGACTATGATCCTGCAGTCGTCGGAAATCAATTAGCGTCTCTCTGGCCATCTCTAAATGACGATATTTTAAACAAGCAACCGAAGAACAAGCACCCAACTCGCTCTCTCCAACCACCCATTGATAAACTTCCTCCTCCAGAATTAAAAGCCGATGGAAGTCTCCGATTCCCATGGGCTGCAAGGCTAAGTCCTCAATCACGGAATCTCTATCGGGCAGCTACTCCGACGTATAGACTTGACGGTACACCTGAGGTATCTATCCCCTCTAAAGTACTTAGATTAGGTCCTGAGAATAAGGATGAGTATATCGTAGGCAAGTTCCATAGGTGTTCTCTACCTCCAGGTGGTCTTGTGCATGCTGTGGTTAATAGAATTTGGGGAAGAAGCTGTAAAATTACCTGTAAGAAGCTTGGTGATTCTTCGTTTATGTTTCACATCCCTCACCAACCTACTCGTCAATGGGTTATTCAGCGAGGAGTATGGCACATTGATGATTGTTTACTCTTTGTATTGCCATGGACTCCAGAAGGATCTTTCAAAGTTCCTGAAATCTCTACTCTTCCAGTTTGGGTTAATTTGAAGAACATCCCTGATTGTTGCTATTCAAGATTAGGAATCAGTCACGTTGCCTCAGGTCTTGGAGAACCTATACTAACGCATAAGCCTCGACTTGATCCTACTAGTATGGGAGAAGCAAAGGTATTAGTTGAGATGGAACTGGACAAAGATTTCCCAAAGCTTATTGCTCTTGATGATAAACAAGGGAACATATTCCTTGTTAATGTTGATTACACGTGGATTCCATCTACATGTGAGAGGTGTGGTAACTTGGGCCACAAAGCGAAGAGATGTCTCTTATCTTCTAAGCCTTCGCAGGATACAATTTTGCCATCAAATAAAGAAGATACCAGTGATGTGATCCATGTTGTGGATATTGATCTTATCCTGCAACAAAGTGATAATGCTGACTCCTCACCACCAGCTCTCCACCCGAAGGAACAAAAATCTCATGAAAACTTATTGCTTTCTGCTTCAGAAGCTGGCTTGCAACCTGTTTTGGAGTTTGTTCATGAGCTTCCTTCGACTTCTGCAAATGCATCTATGGCCTGCCATGATACACCAGTAACAACGTTTACATCCATCTCTTCTTCTCCTCCTCTTGCTCAAAAGGAGAACCCAGCTGCATCTCCTAACTCACTCAACACTTTATCCATATTAGTAGATTCACAGTCTACTCCAGCTACAACATCAATTATGGAGTTTTCTCCACCAAGCATTATCAACAATGAGGTCCAAGGATCGTTAGTTGTTGATCCCTTAACCACATCACCTCAAGATAGTGGATTTGAGAGTCCCTCTCGATTCACTGTGCTAGGAGTTGTGGATGAAGTTGAGACAGAACTTAGTAACTCTCTTAGCTTGACAAGGGGTGGGAGGGAAACAAAACCTCCTATCAAATACCAAGACATGGAGTGGAAGATGGTTCGAGGAAAAGGAAAACATGGCCGACGTGGTCGTGGTTCTTATCACTAGCTATCATCTTTTATTGCTTTGCTGGTTCTTCTAGTCTCTACCTATATTGTTTCATAGGTTTGAGATTAATCTTTCATAAAGCTTGTTAGCTTTTATGCAAACTTTATCAAACTATAAGACTTTTGTCTTATCTTGTACTAGTTTTATGTTTTAATTTGAAAGCCTTTAGTCAAAAAAAAAAAAAACCATGAGGGGGGTTTGACCAGTTTACACTTACCATGAGCTCGAGGTCTATAAGTCAGTATTCTTTTCGATCTGTTCACATTATATTTAAAATATCTTCATGGGAACTGAGTTGCAGCTTTGTGTCGGTGTTATCTAAAGCTAATTCTGTGATGATAAAGCCAAATATCAGTTTCTTTTTTGTAGTATATATTCTAAAATTTACATGAACATTTAACTACAGAAATTAGTTATATTTTTTTACGAGATCTCTGTATTAGAAATAAATAAATCCACTTAACCGTCGGGATAGAAAATAGTCTAATCATCATAAATATTTTAAGGATTGGAAAGTTAACTATAATTTGGATATTTAGAATAAGTCATCATATGTAAACGTTTTTATTATAAATTGTTAAATCCATAATAAGTGTTGATCAGCTCATACATCTTAATTTATATATCGTTTACGATAACCTACAAGGCTACAACAATTTATTCATTAAGTTGGTCGAAACCACTATGTATGTAGTATGATGTTATGATTTGTTTTTTTTTGATTAATGAGGTATTCTTGACCCATGGAGAGATCTAGACTAATTCATAAGGAGAGGTGCAGTCCATGGATACACATTTTCTTCGATTATGCAAATGACCCTAAAACATGGCATGTTATGATTTGTTATTTTCTCGTTAACCAAAAAGTTATGAAACGTCTAATTCATGATAGATACAAGATAGTGATCTAGTGATAGGGAGATTTTGGAAAGTTAAGCAGTCTATGTTTGAAGATACCCTAGTAATTTTACTTTGAATTTCAGTCCATTTTACTTTGCATTTTCCTTTGTGGATTATTCTAGATCTAAAGTCTGGAAAAACTTCAAGTTCACAAAAGAAAACGTTTGATTCATGATCTCGAAGAATTCACCATATAGAGGTTTTTAAAATAACCAGATGATGACAAATATGAACTAGAACGACTATAATGTTATAGATTTCTGATAGGTAAATAACAGGGACGTTCTAAATGAGGATTGTCGGACACGGGCAGTGCGAGGTGAGGGCAAGAGTTGCTCCATTAATCAGATCATAATGGGACCATGGGGGGCATGACTTATATGCATCTTTATACATACTAGAGATTTTTCCGGGCTACGCCCGGTTATTCGTATAAGTTTTAGTTAAATTTAAAAAATCCGCATTCTTATATTTAAATATAAATTGTGTATATATATTACAATTGATTTTAAACAATTAAATTGATAGAAAATTTAATTGGGTTTGTATTATTCATTTCCTTGTGTCTAACAAATTTCAAATAATTCACATTACAAATTTTGTTTGTTATTACGTAATGGAAATAATATAAGAATGATGAGTAAGATGAGTAAAATTGAACTAAACCTAGTTATGATTTAAACTACATTCTCTTATGTATATGAGTTTTCATATAAAATAATTGTAAAATTTATGGCCGGTTTAAAATTTGAAATAACTTTATAATTATTGAGTTGTAATACCAAATTGAACAATTTCATAATAGAAATAAAATTGATCAAAACATAAAAATATTTTTTTTCTCTAAACCAGTTCATGAAAATACATTATAAATAAAAAATATAACAGACCAAACCAGGCTAAAATACAATCTTTTAAAACAAATCATCACTGTAACTTTATATCTAAATCAAATAAACCAACAATGAGTCTCTTAACTAAGAATCCGGTCTCGTGTCGAAGAGATTAGAGTATTTTTTATGCAAAACTCTTTTTTCTTCTAAAATAAAGTAAATTTTGGCTATAATCTTACTTTATTTTGGAGTGAAAAATAAAATCGTGAACAATAAATAAATATATTATTTCATAATGGGGTAAATTCATTTTATTCCATTGTGGAGCAAAAAAATGAATAGACTTGAATCATTTCTTACTCCGATCTATTTTAAAGTAAAAATTGAAATAAAGTTAGAGATACTCTTACTCTTATTTTTATGTTGGTTTGTAGTTTTGATGACTTATTTTAAAGTTATAATCCGGTGTTTTAAAAAAAAATATACATGATGAAGATTTAATTTAATTATTCACAATTTTAAAATTACATATGAAGATTGTTGCTGAATGAATATAATTTATAGTGGTGATAATGTTAGTACTCTTGGTCTAAGTCTTTAAATAACTCTACATGATGTGTCTGAGTCTTAATTTTTTTTTGTGAAACACAATTTGAGTCTTGATTTTACACTCTCTTCATCATAACTAATACCAATGAAATTGTTTCAATCTCTATTTTACACTCTTCATCTTAATTACTACCAATGTTCGTGTTTATGTTTTAGACTAACTATATATATATATATATATGCTGTTTTGAGCTCGGTTATTCATCGACATGTTACAAAGAACAAACAAATTATTTAAATTAGTAATCCGTTTGTTTTCTTGTTCGAACAAATTCACGTTAATTAGGTTCAAATATATGGTGAAAGATTAAATATCTTCAACGACGGGAAAACCTCACGCATTGTCTTCCTAAGTTCTTTATGTATAGCTAATTTATTAATCAAATGGTTTTTAGAAAGATCCCAACTCTTTCTTTCTTCATGTGCAAAGATCACTTTCTTGTCCCCAAACAGCAATAAACCAGGAGGGAGAGAGAAGTAAAAGCTTAACAATCACGAAACTCAGCAGATCATTATTAAAACCTACCAGAAATAAATATTAAAAATAAGTTTCAGTGGTTGCCACGTGCTCTGGAAAGGCAGTGAGAATTGCATGATTGCATCCTCCGGCCATGTATTCAAGATAGAAACCGGCGTTGCTCAGGGAAACGCGTTGCTATTTATTTAGACTCTTCGGTCCCATGTCATTTAGCTCCGGTAATTAATTTGACAAATATTGTAAAAGATTGAGTATGATTTTCAGATGTCTCACGGGGTTGTTTCTTTGGAGGCTTTGGTTTCACCTTGTTCCTGTATTAAAGAAAGCAACAAATCTCTAGTCTCAACAATTGATTACTGAATGATGAATGGTAAATTTGTCCAAAAAAAATATATATTAATGGTTACATTTAGCACCATTTCGGGATTTAGTTTCGGGATTTATCAGTGAACCCATGCAAAAAAAAACACAAGTCCTCAACAATCTGAAAAAAACTTTGATTTAAAAAGAGAAGGACTAAACAAAAACATTGCTATCGATCTTTACAACTCCTGAACAAAAAAGGACTTTGGTTTTCAAATTATTACCTCAGAAGTTGGGATCTCGATGTTTACAGATGACCCGTGCTTAACAACAACTTCAGAAAAAGCTTTGTTGGAGAATTTGGTATTCATCATCTCTTTGGATACCACCGTACTGAACCGGGATCTCCTCTGCAGGAATGTACTTCATCAAGCCACCACAATGCATTAGTGTTATGGTAAAGATTGAATTTTAGAGCATCGTACTGGGTTCTTACTTAGAAGAGTCTCCGTGACATTATCTGGAGGAGGCACAACAAACTTTGGTCGTGTTAAAAATTGAGACATGAGAGTGCTACCAGCTTAGAACAAATTATAGCTCCAAGCCACAGCAACGATACATCTCAAGCTTGTTTGTAAAGCTCGAGCCGTTTGCATTAAGTTCCTCTTTGTTCTATGAGCTGTGTGTTTTCGTCCAACATCGTCCCCGGCTTCTCCTTCTGCACCATTTATTTTATTGAATCATTAGAAAGTGCTTTCCACTCTTTAATATGAAAGGGTAATAATATTGTTTACCTCTTTCCTGTCGACTTGAGAGTAGAAGAAGTTGAGGAGGGGTATTTTGGCTTCTGTAACTTGGCAGTAAACAACAGCTTTGGGAAGAGAGTTTCTCAATGAATCACAGAGCATTTTTATATGTATGCACTTACGTTGGATCCTGAGATAATTAATTCATAGGCAAGTCACATTTGATATATCTCATTCGTAGTAAGGGAAGGCAGAGACACGTACCAATCTTACTGAAGTGATTATCGGAGTATATGTCTGCATTTTGTGGTGTGGCATTTCTCAGGTTTGATTTCTCTTGCTCTGGTTCAAAGTGAAGTTTTCTGAAGAACTCAATTGTGAGGTAGAATCTCCACCAGAAGCAAAACCGTTTTGATGCTTTCGTCTCAGAATCTTGCAGCAGCTCATATGTGCCTATATCACTTGTTTGAGTCGAAAATCGCTCCAGCTCCTGACAGAAAGAACATCAACGGCTTTTTAGGTTTGAAACGAAAAGTTAGATATGACTAAACAGCTTAAGCTCGAAATTTTAGCAAGAGAAAGAGAAGATAATACCTACATGTGGAAAATTAGTGGTGCTCCTAAGGTACTTGAAGCTGTTCGCAACGTTCTAAAATGGTAACAGTGACTGATTGGGATTCCATAAGAGAGCAATGCAATCATAAACTCTTACGTTTCAATTCTGGAACATACAAACAATTTGGAATCAAACAAATCCTAGAAAAACAGAAATTGGTAAGTACAGTAGGAGACACAACGATTGGAAATGATTATATTAGTTTATATACTTGTTCATCTATCAACAACATCGCAAGACCAAGTCAAGGCCCTTCAGAACTATTATTCGATAAGGTTCTACTCGAATTGGGAGACACGCAAGTTGTAGGTTTCGTCAATTTTTGTGCAGTGGAGGTGATGAATAATATCAACGGTGTTTGGAGTGTAGTGGTTGTGAGAGATAAAGACTCAAGTTATTTATAGTGCGAGAAAGGGGGATTTGGAGGGTTTCGGTCGGTTGCCACTACCAAACTAATCACTGCATATCCCATCTATAATGAAGAGAGAAGTAAAGAACATAATTTAGTGATTAAGAGTGAGGCTTGATGACTTCACAGTAACGGCGAGTTTCAAAAATAGAAAATGATGATGATGGAGTGGAAGAGTCGGAGAAACGCCGTACTGGAAAGGAAAGAAATATTTAAATGGGCTACTTCGAATTTTTGTCAGCCCACATAACTGTAGCCCGATCATAATTTTTAAACGGTATGAAGTGGCAAAATAAAGCTTTATTATTGGTTGATTTTTTAAAGTGACGTGGACACATTCTCCATTCATCTTATTCAACTTTTAATATAGTAAGATACCAAACTTATTATTTCCTTATTTATTTTCATTGCCCACTCCATAAAAGCTATACCACCTTTAGAGCATCTTTATTGCAGGGTTCTTAGGTGGGATTCTTAACTTTTGTTAAGAGTCGGTTCTTAGTTTTTAACTAAGAAAAACTAAGAACCGGCTCTTAAATAAAAATTTTAAGAGTCGGTTCTTAGCCGTAAAGTAAAAAAAAAACAAAAAAAAATGAAAAATCAAAAGTTAAGAACTCCACTTAAGAACCCCGCATTGAACATGACCTAAGGATATAAAAGAGAACAGTGGAAAATTGCTTCTGAATAAATATTGCATTGTGTATATTAAATATGTAACTTTTTGGTCTACAACACACAAGCAAATGATCAAATGTGAATCCGAAATATAACACACGATTGTTACAAATATAATCGGTGTTTGGACCAAGCTGGGTCAGACTCGATCGTTAACAGTATAAAACAAAATTTGGCATAGAAATAGATAATACTACCTCCGTTTCATTTTACTTTTCGTTCTAAGTTTTTACACATAGATTAAGAAAACATTTAGTTTTACATATTTCCCAAATAAAAACATCATTACCTATAAACTTAACCACATTTCAACCAATCAAAAATATAATAACATATAAAATTAATAAATTTTGCATTGAAATCATAAAACGATACTTATTTTGAAACGAAAATTTTACTCTACAACGACATCTAATTTGAAACGGATGGAGTACATGTTACTCTTAGGAGGTCTTATTGGATCAATGATTTCAGAGGATTTTATATATTTTTCAAATTTTCTATTATTGTAGTTATCGTTTATAAATGGGCAAATCTCTTCTTTTTGAAGTTTTTCTTATAAAAATAGATTTTAAGAAAAATGATCAAAATAGACTTTTTTTTTATTTTAATTTTTTTTTATAATTTTAGACTCCATCTCCAAAACACACACCGTAACTCTAAACCCTAAGTCTAGATTAGTTAACCCACATGGTATAAATGTATATTTACACCTTTTAATAAAATCTATTTTAGTCATTTTTCTCCTTGAGTGTTTTTGTGACAAAAACTTTTTTAATTCTATCTTAGAATATTTTTCTTTATAATTCTATATGAAATCTAAATTTGTTAATAAAATCCATCAAATAGGATTTGATGGAGATTGGATGATATTTTTAGTGAAAAACAACAAATTGAAATACCACCTTCTACGATGGTATTTGAAACCTTTTTTTAGAAGTAAAAAAAATTCCTTCACATTTTAAAAAGAAAATCAAACTGTTTGAAATGAAATAAAAATAAAAAAATATTTGAAAATTTTCAAAACTTTTTATATTTCAAAATGATAATAATCTAAATAATAGTAATTTAAAAAAAAAATAAAAAATATTATTTAAAATACGTATTTAAAATTAAAAAAAAAAATTCAAAAATTCTAAAATTTCTTAAAAATCTTATAAGACTTGTAATAAAACTTGATTTTATTGGATTCACTCAAATTTTGAATTCTCTCAAATTCTTAATTCAATAAGCCCCCTTAGACGACCACAACGAATGACTCTAGAACCGTCAAAAATTTATATCCAACAATTTATAAAAAATGCAAAATTTAGAATTTAAACTTCGAATCTGAGAGTAAAAACCTTTAAACCTATACAATAGGCCAAGGTGGTTCCATAGATGTTACCTATGTTTGTTAGCACAAATAAGGTGACTATCATCATCTCAAGTTTTTTTTATCACCTCAAGTTTTAGAATACTCCTTTGAACCTTTCTCAGTTTTTTAAAAATATAATCATGCTTAGTAAAAACGGTTAAACTAATCCACAAAATTCAACAGGTTAGAAGTCCCTAATTAATTCCGGTCTGAATCTCCAGCCGTATAAATAAAACCGGGTTCTAACATATTTGGGTTAAGTTCAAATTCAGCGAGACATTCAAACCCAGTTTACAAATCGACCTAAACATTGGGCCGAGCTTATGAAACCCAAGCTCAAATAAATGGGCCTAAAGTTAGCTAGACATTTCATAATAAAAATCATATAACTGAAGAAATGATTACAGGAGTTCGAAGCGACGGAGAAGATGGGAACGGAGGTGGGGAAATGGCTAGAGGAAGCGCTGGTTGATCTCTGCCGTAAACCGGAGACCGGTTTGAGCTTCGATCGTGATGTGATCTCCGGTCTAGTCTCATATTGCGATCTCGCTCAGCCTGTCGATGCCAAGGAGTATCTCGATGTAATCCTTCTCCGATTCTCTTTTGATGCTTGATTCACTGATTTGGTTTGTCATCTAGTTTTTCTCTGTGTGATTCATGTGAAATGGATCATAGGTAGTGTTGTAGGTATAAACTGCTTTCATTTGAGCTCAAATGAAATTGGTTTCTAGAAATTTGGCTTGTCGTTGGGGATGATTGGTTGAACTGCAGATGTAAAAATGTGACTGTAAGATTTAGTCTGTAGTTTATATTATTTTGCTGTAGAAAGATAATTACAATTTCTAAAACACTTTTAATAGCTGTTTTAAGAAAAAAAAATAACACATGAACAAAAAACTATGGATGTAGATCATTTAGCAAGGCTTTAACTTTAAAAATAAATCTACATCATGCTTGATTATGATTACTTCTTTAAAAATAAATAAAGCTATACTTTTAAGTTAAATCCCAACCAATCATCACCGTTGTCTCCATTGTTTGATTTGTGAATATAAATGATCTCTTGTGATTGTGATCAAGCAAACTCTTGATACATTTGAAAAATAGTCATCAAAATGACCTTTGATATTATTTGAACTTTGGATGAATAACATTGTTTTGAATTTATTGTTCTAGGCTACTAGCTTAGTAGCTTCACATGTATTGAAAATAATTCTTGCAGCTACTAGGTCAAGCTAGCTAGTGTTCTTGAAGTTTGCTATGAAGCCATTGTTGAACTGAATGTATTAGCTAGCTTTTCTTAGCGCCGACATTGAGTACTTAAATGGAAGTGTATGACTTGAGGCTTGAGAATTATTGAATGAGAGCATAAGTTGTCCTGTACCAGACTAAGTAAGATTGTTTGATTTTGTTGATGTTGTTTATCCAGAATATTATAGGAAAACCAGGCGAAAGCATCATTACAGAATATCTACAGCGAAGAGGATACAAAGAACCATCCAGCCATGCATCAAACAGTTCAGGTCCAGAACTGCAGATGTATGTTAAGCCGAAAGTTGATTATGGTGCTCCTAGTGGAACCAAGAAACCGGTTAAAGCACCTAAAGCGGGAACATCTTCTAACCCGCAAGCTGGAACTGCGAAAGCAAAAGCGCCTGCCCATCAAGCTAACCCTAAGAAGAAGAAAGGTGGAAAGGTGATTTCTCTAGCAGAAGCAGCTAAAGGATCGATAGTGTTTCAGCAAGGGAAGCCGTGTGCTTGCCAAGCCCGTAGACACAAACTAGTGAGCAACTGCTTGTCTTGTGGGAAAATTGTGTGTGAACAAGAAGGAGAAGGGCCTTGCAATTTTTGCGGAGCACTTGTGCTAAAAGAAGGAAGTACATATGGTGGGCTAGAGGAAGGGTTTACACCAGTATCTGATGCTGATGTTGCAGCTGAAGCATATGCTAAAAGGCTTGTCGAGTATGATAGGAACTCGGCTGCACGTACAACGGTCATTGATGACCAGAGTGATTACTATGAAAGTGAGGGTAGTAAATGGCTCTCTGGAGAGGTAATATAGTAGTCTCCATTGGTATATGGTAAAACGACTCTTTGTGTATGTTTGGCCCGTTTGACCTGAAGTTCTTTTCCCAGGAAAAAGAGCTTTTGAGGAAGAAGCGAGAGGATATTGAAGAAGCTGAACGAGCCAAAAAGAGCAAAGTGGTTATGACATTTGATTTAGTTGGCCGGAAGGTTATTCTCTATAACCCCCTGTTACCTACTGCAAGTATCGTTGAATTAGATATAAATGTTCTTTGTAGTCTCAACTTTCGAGTCATTTATGTTACTATCCATCATAGGTACTGTTAAACGAAGATGATATCTCAGAACTAGAATCAGGGAACAGGATTCTGGGACCACCTGAGACTAAAAGCGTGAACAGAATAAAACCGAACCCAACGGCAAAGCTCATTCCAATCTTTTTAGATCCGGGACCAAGTGAGAAAAAGCCAAACATGGGTAGCTCCTCCAAGAGAGACAACAAGAAAAACAGGAACGGGTTGTGTCTAGAGATCACCGGACGGGTGCAACATGACAGGAGTGAACTTAAGTACTTACAAGCCGATCCATCCTCAGTAATCGATGGGCTTCATGTTGAAGATGGTGGTGAATGTTCCTTAGACTTCGACTGAAACTTTCTTAGAGTTTTCTTCAAGCCATTGGAGAATGAATGAACCATACAAGGCAATGTAAACCCTGTTAAATCTTTTTTTAATTGCAATTGAAAATTTTAGTTTTTGGTATACAGAAGATAGAGTTTAATGTTTCTGGTTTACCAAACCGGATACTTTTTTCTTCAGTTGTAGAGGTCACCAAATTTTTCTCTGGCCGAGTCCCCGTCGGATAAAACATGGTTCATGCTTGATACGCCATCCGTCACGAACCACGTGTCCACACGTTTTGATTTCCCATTTGCTTGCGTGGCATGATTTCCACATGTAATGTGGTTTTGGTTAGTTACATAAATTTTACTGCATTAACGCAAAATAAAAATTTTGCTTCGGTTTTTGATTGTCTTATTTAATTTATTAAATTTTTGGACAAGTTTGATTGATTCTAGTTAAATTTAGTTAGTTCAATTCGAGATTTGGTTAGCTCAATTCAAGTTTTTGGTATGATTTGGTTTTATATATATATATTAAAAAAACTGAAGTAAATGGTTTCCCAATTTACCCGGACCGAGAAATTGACTGTTTTTTTCAATCTATTGTATCGAATCATACACTTAGCCAAATTACTAAACTAACCGAGAAATTTGATTCTGACAAAAAAAATAAAACTTATGTTTATGGACATTGAGCATGAGTTTGTGGAAGTCACATGCCTGCAGAGGCGGAAGACAGGCGTCATCAACCCTCGAGACCATTTCCATGCCTTTTGTTATCCATCACGTGGACTTAACACGCCCCCCTTCGTTAAAAGTCAAATCCGTCCTTAAAATATGTTTCTAAATTCTGTTCGTTATTTGATAAAAAAAAAAAAAAATTCTGTTCGTTATTTTCCTCACCTCATAGACAAGTAAAGATATATACCTTAGACAACAATGCCACTATACTTACAGTTTTATTTCCTGTAAAAAAAAAGCATAAATAGAAGAGCCCAATGATCGAAATTGAATGTGGAGACTCAACAAACTTTCCCAATAACAAAATAACTTTTACCTGAATAAAGTGACTCCACTCAAGTTATATACTCCTATTTTAAATGCAAAGATATGAATTACGATGACGTGTAAACAAAGAACGAGCTTATTAGTGGCACGAAATGTAATAGAGGACGACAAAAGTGGGAAAGCAAAAGGCACATGTCGAGCTCACGTGTCTCATTTACACGTATTACTTCTTCTGTGCTCTCCACGCGCCTCCTTCTTTCTCCCACACGCCCTCCTCTCTCCTCCTTCTCCTCTCTATCTTATTTCATTTTCGTTTCGTCTCATTTCCTCCTAAATTTCTCAAACCATCTCTTTAGATTCTCTCCTAGCTTTTGTTTTCTAACTCATATTGAAGGAATTATTTTTTTTGGTAATTATTCACTTTTATTTTGATTTAACATGAATAGGATGAGACAGTGTGAATCTAAAATCACTTTCTTGAGTTTCATACAGTTTCTTTTTGTTTTTTCTTCTCCACAAGCTTATAGGTTGTGTCACAGATTCATGAATCCACCTTTTTTCTTTTCAACTACAGGTGACTTCTCCTTATTACCTAAAAGCAAGAAGATGGGATCGAAAACTCCTTCCACATCCACTGATGAAAGGTGTCAACTTTATCTTATGTGTTTTTTTTGGTATCTGTTGATTGTCCTTGGTGTATAAAAAGTGTTCATCTTTGGCTGCAACAACAGGTCTAGGAAAGGCAAAGTACCCAAAAGGATTAACAAAGCTGTTAGGGAGAGGCTTAAACGGGAGCATTTGAATGAGCTTTTCCTTGAATTAGCCGATACCCTTGGTAAAAAGTTATCCCAAGATTGTTTTTGTATAGATTTGAATGAACAATTTGCTTGAGTTGAGAGGCTGTCATAGTGCATATACAAGTGTTAGCAATGTTCTAAAAATTGTTAGGCGGTAGTTAGGTGTTTAATAGAGTATTATTGGTTAGGTGGGTGTCTAGACTGATTTTTAAAACGCTTAGACCGGTTTTTTAGAAAATCAGTTTGAAAAAATCGTTTTGTTTATATCCGATGTGCCGACTAGGCGAAAAAATCGGTCTGAAAAAATCGTTTCGTTTATATCCGATGTGCCGACTAGGCGGGTGCCGCCTAGACCGAACTTTAGAACACTAAGTGTTAGTATGATGATGTTACCGATTGTGATATTTAACCTGGAAGGTTTGTCTTTTTTTTTTCTCAGAACTGAATCAGCAGAACACTGGGAAAGCCTCCATACTCTGTGAAGCTACAAAGTTCTTGAAGGACGTGTTTGGTCAGATTGAGTCTCTTAGAAAGGAGCAAACTACTCTCCTCTCTGAATCTAACTACGTAAGCCACTTTCCTTTAAAACACAGCCTCTTCCTTGTCTCTTATTAAGTTGTTTGTCGCAATGGTTTAATAGTTGTTTTTGTGATGGAAACTGTGGGTGTGTGTAGGTAACTACCGAGAAGAATGAGCTCAAGGAAGAAACATCAGTACTAGAGACCGAGATCTCAAGACTACAATCCGAGATAGAAGCAAGAGTGAATCAGTCAAAACCCGACTTGAACACCTCTCCTGCGCCTGAGTACCATCATCAACTTGCTTCTCAGTTTTCAGGACTTCCTATTTTCCAAGGCGCCGGCTTTCAACAACCTTCTGCAACTCCTCCTGGTGCCACAGTTCTTGTCCTTCCAATGCAACCTGATCTCCAGACACATGATAGTTCAGACTTGGCAGGGCGTGTGCAGACACAAGCGCCAATGGTGATGTATAATAGCTCAAATGTGAGTAAGCCATGTCCAAGGTATGCTAGCGCGGCTGACTCATGGCCTTCTCGGCTACTTGGAGAGCTGACTGAGAGTTAGCCAATGAGTCTTGGCCGGCCCCACAAGGAAGTATGCGGGTTTAATAACAGGAAACAGAGACAGGGCAACTTGCAAAGGACCCCTTGGTTTTTGTAGTTAGCATCGTTTAAGTGTCCTTGTGGGTTTTGGCCTTAGCAATAACTTGTTTTGTGTTGGTTTGTTTATAGGATCTCAAAAGTTGTGGTCCCTTATGGTTCTTTGAGAAAAATAACTGAAATCATTAGCTCTAACCCTTGTCAGTTTCTTGTCCTAAGATGCAAAAAGTCCACTAAATTAAGTAATAGAACAAAAGGAATTAAAAACAGAGACTACTAGGCAATGGTAATATAGTTGATTTTGTTGTGCACAGTTCTGATATGAAAACATTTAAATATTAATTTGATATTGAAAATAAGTTAGATATTAAATCAAATTTGAAATAGTTAAGATACTTTTATATCAAACAGAAATGATATCATGTATTTTCTTGGAATTTTTCAAATAAAATAAATGATATATAGATTATGTTTAATTATTTGTTGAAATTGTTGATTTGTAGTGTAGATGTTAAACATAAATAATCTGAATTTTTTGTAACGAATGTAAATTATGTTAATTATTTTTAGCAAAAATTTTCTTTTACATTTTTAAAAAAGGAAACCAAAACTGAAAAAAAGAAAAAAAATATGGATTGTAAAAAGAAAAATTGAGGAGATGAAATTGATAGAAATCGGGTCTAAAGGAAACCGGTATAACAATTGATTTTGGTCTGGATCGGTTTAAGTGGGTAAGGAAAAATGATATTTTTGCAAAAGACCATGATAAAAAAGGAGAGACATCTTATCTAATATCTCTTCTCTTATCGAGTGGGTAAGAAGAAACAGAAACAGAAACAGAAATGGCGAATTCACTATGCTTCTTCGCTTCTCCTCCTACCTTTTGCCTCCAGTCTCCCATCAAAACCCCTAAACCTACTCACTTCTTCCCACTGGGTGATAGCAAGTCATCGTTAGCTCAGAAAGGACAAGTGTTTCAGACTTCCAAATCCAAAACCTTCGAGATTCAGGTCAGTTTTTTCTACCAACTATGTTCTTACTCCATTCACCCTTTCATAAATAAAAAGAAACTCATCTTTTGGAATCAACAACAGGCCACAGACGGTACTCAGACGACTAAAACGAACAGCATAGTTTGTCAAAAATGTGAAGGGAATGGTAAGTTCTTCTTAGTTCTTACAACTGAATTGTTTATATTTTGATAAATATTTTATGTAAAATGTGTTTTTTGTAAAAAGGTGCTGTGGCATGTTCTCAATGCAAAGGAGGTGGTGTGAATTTGATTGATCATTTTAATGGGCAGTTTAAAGCTGGTGGCCTATGTTGGCTTTGCAGGTTTTTCTCTTCTTCTTCTTCTTCCTTCTCCACAACTAACAAACGAACTCATATATTGATATTCTCATTAATTTCTTGTGGTCAGAGGTAAAAAGGAGGTGTTGTGTGGGGACTGCAATGGAGCTGGTTTCCTTGGTGGTTTCTTGAGCACCTTCGACGAGTAATAGAGAAAAGCTTCCTCCAAAATGATTTTTTTGTGCTATTATCATCAGTCTTTATAAACATTAGTAGAGGTTTCTCTCTATCAATGATCTTCTTCTAAACCCAACATGTATTACTATTTGTTATTGAACACCATGTTTTATTGTATTTTTGTTCCTCTCTCACATTTCATGTTCTGCCTCTCTCATTTTTCTTCTAAAGATTGAAATACTGTTAGGTTTACAACATATCTATATATCAATTAGGTTTTAGATGGGAAATTTCAAATGGTTTGGACGATGTATAAAGTTTTGTTCTATTTACACTAACCTTGGTAACAGAGAATTTTAGGATTGTATCTAACTCAATGCCAATGGTGTATGTATATCATTTTCCATGATTTGAATTTCCCATTTCACATCTTTCTTTTTCGTCCTCTAGAAGATTAGATTGAACATGAACCAAGTTGTCCTCTAAGCTGACTCCTAAAGACTAAAGCCAGCGGAAAGAGCAATGTAGACAGAAGCCGCCAGAACCAAATGATCCTGGAAACAAACCAAGATAGATCAAATACCAACAAAGAGTCTAAAAGTATACACAAAAAAGCAGAACAATTATAATAAAACGAAACACCTTAGCAAGATAAACCACCAAGGATGGGAAAAAAGTTGGAGGAAAGCATACAATGCCAAAAAATTGGAGATGAACCAAAAGCCACAACTCAGATTGATCTGGAACACACCAAGAGCTAGAATATAATTATTTTAATGGTCACGTATAAGTTGTGAATTTGATATGATATAAATAAATTAAGTTGGCTAGAATTAAACTAAATAAAGAATTGATGTAATTTTTTGATGATATCAATTTTCTGGGTTTTAGATTCGACGTCGTGTTAGCGGTTAACAAATATTGTAGACGTTAACAGAAGTGTTAGTTGTTAACAATTATTTTTACGCTTCGTATTAATAAATGTGTTCGCTGTTAATAAATATTGTAGACGTTAACAGAAGTGTTAACTGTTAACAATTATTTTTACGCTTCGCGGAAATAAATGTGTTAGCTGTTAACAAATATTGTAGACGTTAACAGAAGTGTTATATGTTAACAAATGTTTTTACGCTTCGTATTAATGAGAGGAAAGAGAAAGGGCATTCTCGGCATTTTCTTGCCAAATGGTTGTGTCAGTGTCCTTCATGTCCGATCAATGGTACTTTGCTAATTTGAGTTTCAAACATGGGTAGTTCACTAAATCACTCTAAATTATTTGCTACTATTACAAAAAAAATGGCGTTGAACCAAAAAGCCGCGCTAGTAGTCGTCTTACTTATTATTTGATTTTTTTTTTGTCAGACCGTGCATTACTTATCATCCAAGTTACAGTGCCTACATCACACCGATGGTGTGCACACGTAGTTAACTATATAACACAAAAAACTATATTATTAAATTCAAATCCCACGAATATACAGTCGTGGGGATCACTCGTTCGCATTTTTTGAAAATTTATATTGATGTTCCATTGTTGATTTATCAATGGCAAAAGTTTATTAAATTCAAATCCCACGAATATATCCATTTTGATAAAAAAAAAGATATTCAAGTTTTACTATCAAATCCGATTAATGACCGAAGTAATTGGCGGTGGTTCAAAGAAACAGGAGAAAAAATAAAAATAAGGGAAGCTCTACCAGAAGCTTCATCAATGGCCGATTCTGGTCCAGCCAGTTTCTTGACGCAGGCCAATGCCATACTTAGAAAAAACTTAACCTATCAGGTTCGGCGTTTTTGCTTCCCCTAATAAAGTTAAGTCCATAATTACATAATACATGCACATATGAGTTTATTGTTTCTTTTGGGGTGTGTTCTGCAGAAGCGTAATATATGGAGCAACGTTCGGCTCATCATGATCCCTTTCAACCTCTGTGTGGTTTTAGTTGGTATTCAAGCTCTGTTTGATTCAGAGGTCAATAAGTCACTCGATAACCAGTGTGGTTGTAAATGCATTCACAAAACCAGAGACGACAAAAAATGCCAAATGGTCTGTGGTGTAGAATATTCTACTCTTGATCAAGGAGTCTTTTGTGCCATCCCAAATCCACAACCATGGCCTCCTTTGATTCTTATTCCGCTTCCTCGGTATGCTGCTGTTGATTCCAATCTCACTGATGTATCCTGCAAGCAAAGAAACAATTGCCCTGTGACTATACTTCTCACTGGGAATAATCAGTCTCTTGGCGCAAGTATGTATGCTTCTCTTTCTTTTGGACTAGTTCAAGCATATTCAACATTGATACAACTGATCATAATGTTCATGTTTTCTCCAGCTTTGTCTAGAAATCTTCTCCGGAGGTCTTTTGCAATGAACTACTCTGACCTCTTGTATAGTTTGGCTGATACTATTGTATTGGTAAGTTCTCTCTAGTCTGTTGATATCTTATTTGTTGTGTGAATACATCTCTCTCTTCGCTTTGTTTTTTTTTTTTGTCTTTTTTAACTTTGAGCTGGTGTTTTCAGGCTACAACATTTAAAGGAAGTCCTACCAATTATCTTGATGCAGGGATTGTCTCAGATCGTTTGATATACAACCTTCAACATCGGTGCACTCAAAACTCCGATTTTTCATTCTCAATTGGACAACCACCTCTCAAGTTTACCAAAGGTATAAAATTTTCATGGTGAAATCATATCAACACATATGTATATTTTTAAAGTTTGTTAAGAAGAATATATTGTCCTTCCTCAAAGTTATCATTTGATTAAATACTTCTTCACTAGATTGAGTTTATGTTTTTGTTTTGTGGAAACCAGAGATGAGATGCGTTGAAGGGTTGAAACTTTGGAGAAATAGCTCCAGAGAGGTTAATAATGATATTTTCAAAGGTTATCATAAAGGAAATCCTGAAGGGGTGATAAATGAGTTTGTTGCAGGTTCTTATACTGTATTTGTCATTTATCTGTAAGATTGATTAGTATGCATATGAGATTTTCTGAATGTTTTTTAATGCTTTGATTTGCCTTAGCCTATGATCTCTTGGACACAAACAGGACTAACTTCAATGTGAATATCTGGTATAACGCAACATACTTGGATGATTCAGGAAATAGGCCTCACAATTTGCTCCGAGTTCCCCGCTTAGTTAGTTTGGTAAGAAACTAAGTGATACTCAACAAGCATTCTTCTGTTCACCATTTTCTTGATTGAACAGATTCTAAGACTCTACAAAACTGCAGGTGTCAAATGCTTATCTTCAGTATTTGCGAGGCCCGAGGACAAGGATAGTTTTTGAGTTTGTCAAAGAAATGCCTAAACCAGAAACTAAACTTCGTTTAGACATTGCTTCTCTGATTGGTGCAGTTTTCTTCACATGGGTTATTCTTCTTCTGTTCCCTGTAAGCTCTTTTTAAGTGGACTGCTTCAGGATCTTACAATATGATCACTGTAAACCTTGGAAGCAATTTATTAAAATTCTCAAAATGGTTATCAAACTCACTAAAGAGTTAGTGGCTAAAACTTATAGATTGCCTAGTAGGGATCTAAGGGGTCATGGGTTTAATATACTCTCATGCGTTAATTTAAAATGGTTTGGGACTCGACTTAGGGGATGTACAGACCTTCAGACCTAGAACCTGTAGATATTATAAAAAGTTATCAGGCTTAAGACATGGGGTTCATAGCTATAGTGTTTTATATGCAGGTGATCTTGACCTCACTGGTGTATGAGAAGCAGCAGCGTCTAAGAATTATAATGAAAATGCACGGGCTAGGAGATGGTCCATATTGGATGATTTCTTACGCCTATTTTCTCGCCATATCCACCTTATACGTTATATGCCTAATGATATTTGGGTCAGCAATAGGTTCTCAATCATTTCCATATCTATCATAGAACAAGTTTTCTTTCTTCTTTCTATGTGATTATTATAGCAGCTATAGTTTACTTGCAGGGCTGAAGTTCTTTCTGCTAAATGACTACAGCCTCCAGTTTGTTTTTTATTTTTGCTACATAAATCTGCAAATCTCCATTGCCTTTCTAGCTTCCTCAGCATTTTCAAAGGTTGAGACAGCATCAGGTACTAAAGTCAGGATTTTTTTTTAGAAATTTGTTAGTACTTGTTGGTGCTAAGAGGTTTACATTCTGTTGTAGTTGTTGCGTATCTATACGTGTTTGGATCTGGACTATTGGGCTGGTTTCTCTTCCAGTTTCTGATTGAAGATTTATCTTTTCCCAGTAAGCTATCAAGATCACTTACTTTCTTTTCCAGTTTCATTTGTTTGTGTTTCTTCTCACTAACCACAATGCTAATAGGGCACTGGATTTTTGTCATGGAGATGTATCCTGGCTTCTCATTGTTCCGAGGGTTGTATGAGTTCTCTCAGTATGCTTTTCAGGGGAACTTGAATGGGAGGGATGGAATGAAGTGGAAAGATTTAAGTGATAGTTCAATGGATGAAGTGTTCTACATCATTATAGTAGAATGGTTTCTCATACTCATTTCAGCATACTATATCGATAATAAGATGTCTTCATCAGGAAAAAGCTTTTTGTCTTACTTTAAAAGCCCTTTTGAGAAATTCCTTCTTCCACAAAGGCCTAGCTTGCAAAATCAGGTCACTGCAGTTTCCGTAGAAATGGATAAAATAGATGTCATTCAGGAGGTATTTTTGCAGAATAAGTCACAACACATTCCATGTTCTTTGGTTCTCTAGTTGTTTCTGATTAAAACTTTTTGTTTCAACCAGAGTAGAAAAGTTGAGAGGCTGATGCGTGAAAGGAGCACAAGCCATGCGATTGTATGTGACAAAATGAAAAAGGTGTATCCAGGTAGGGATGGAAACCCACCAAAAATAGCGGTTCAAGGGTTATCTCTGGCTGTTCCTTCGGGAGAGTGCTTTGGTATGTTAGGGCCCAATGGTGCTGGAAAGACCTCATTCATCAACATGGTCAGTACTCAAATGGACTGAAAATCTTTTGAGGTTAGCTTCTGCCTAGAATGATATATATATATTAGTATTTTACTTTGTGGCCAGATGACTGGGCTTGTGAAACCAACATCAGGTTCAGCGTTTATTCAAGGTTTGGACATATGCACGGATATGGACAGAGTATACACCAGCATGGGTGTATGTCCACAACACGAGTAAATAAATTCTTAGCAAAAACATTTATACTATAAACTATACAGAAAAATCATTTTGTTGTGTTATCATTCCCAGCTTACTCTGGGAAACACTGTCAGGAAGAGAGCATCTACTCTTCTATGGGAGACTTAAGAATCTCAAAGACTCTGATCTTGACAAAGTATGTTATCAGTCGTGCATTCCTTCTATATAATATCAAAGCGTAAATGATTGGTTCATGCATATTAGGCTGTAGAAGAGTCTCTTAAGAATGTAAACCTATTGCGCGGAGGAGTTGCTGACAAACCTGCTGGAAAATACAGCGGAGGTATGAAAAGAAGGCTGAGTGTAGCCATTTCACTCATAGGGAGTCCTAAGGTATGCATTTGGTTTAACTCATTTTGGTGTCTTAAGTTTACAATATGTAACTATTCCATTTTTTTCTTTTTAATTTAAAAGGTGGTTTATATGGATGAGCCGAGCACTGGACTTGATCCAGCTTCAAGAATGAACCTATGGACAGTCATAAAACGTGCAAAATCAAACACTGCGATAATCCTGACGACTCATTCAATGGAAGAGGCAGAGTTTCTATGTGACCGTTTGGGGATATTTGTAGATGGAAGGTTACAATGCATAGGAAACCCAAAAGAGCTAAAGGGAAGGTATGGTGGATCATTTGTGTTAACTATGACAACAGCACCGGAACATGAAAAAGATGTAGAGATGTTGGTTCGAGATGTTTCTCCAAACGCCAAGAAGCTATATCTCATTGCTGGGACACAGAAATTTGAGATCCTAAAAGAAGATGTTCGGATCTCACAAGTGTTTAAGGCCGTGGAGAATGCGAAGCGCAGTTTCAAGGTGATCGCTTGGGGACTTGCGGACACAACTCTTGAAGATGTCTTCATCAAGGTTGCTAGAAGTGGTCAGGACTTTAATGTCTTCTCGTGAAATCTTCTTAACATTATTATCTTTATTATCTGTTTAACGTCAGTAATTGTTCTCGTTTGCTTATTGGTCATGTAGAAAGGTTTGGAAATATTCATGTATACAATTGAAAATTTAGCTGCATCTGATAGCTGGCAACTAAACATCGAGAAAATGTAAAAAAATGTTACAACTTCCGTTTCATATTAAGTGTAAATTGTAGAAGAAAAAAATTACGATACAAAATAAGTGTTGTTTTAGTATTTTAATACAAAATTTATTTATTTTATTTCTATTTTATTTTTATTAGTTGAAATATGGTTAGATGTATGAATAATGATATTTTTATATAGAAAATATATACAATTAAATACTTTTAAATTTGATCAAAAAAAAAAATACTTTTTAATATGTGTGTACAAATATAAAACAATACTTCAAATGAAAAGGAGGGAGTATTTATCAATTGTGAAAGTGTCTTAATCTCTATGCACCGGTAAAAGGTTAATGCTCACTGGATAATGAAAGACTATTTCGTAACAGAGACTTTCATTTTCTAGTCTTTTTATCTGATCGTGCATTACTTCTTGTCCAAGTAACTTCCATACAGAAAAATTTGTTTGAATTTGATCAAAGATATATATATATATATATATATATATATATATTTTAAAAATGGTGATAATATCACAGTCAACCAAATTACCCCGACATTTATGCGTGCCACTAAAAACCCAGCAGTTGCACGTGATTACGTCTGAGGTGAAGTCATTAACCATAATATATTCCTTCATTCAGTAATAAAAAAAAATATTGAAACTTTTCCTCTTGAACTTGTTAAAGAATCTAATGGTCGTGGGATCACTACTTGGCAGCTTCCTACATTGAAGTTTTCACGATGGTCGCTTTCTTGATTTCGTTGACCAAAAGATATAGAATTAACAAAAATTATCAGAATCCTATTTGACCAAAAAACAACCTTACAATTTAACGAGGAAGAAGAGTAAGATATAAGAAACATACAAGGAGAAGAAGATTTAGTAAGTCTTCTTCCTTCATCAATGGCAGATCCTGGTACAGCCAGTTTCTTGACTAGAGCCAATGCCTTGCTTAGGAAAAACTTAACCTATCAGGTATACGTTTTTACTTTCCTCTTACGGAATCCAAATCATACTCTCTTTATAGCAGTTTCATATAGTTGTAATTCAACTCTTTGTATGTATTGGTCTAGAAACGTAACATATGGAGCAACGTTCGGCTTATCATGATCCCATTCTACCTCTGCGTACTTCTGGTGATGATTCAAGTCCTGGTCGATTCACAAATTAACAACGCGGCTGACAATCGTTGTGGTTGTCAATGTACTGTCACCAATCAAAATGGCAAGTGCTTAAACAGGACTTGCGGTGTAGAATTCTCGACTCCGGATCAAGTATTCTTTTGTCCCATCTCTAGTCCCCCCAGATGGCCTCCCTTGTTACAAGTCCCGCGTCCTGAAAGTCGCGCTGTTAAGGCAACTTTCCTCCCGGACATAGGCCTACCTGATGAATCTTGCAGAAGAACAGGGTCTTGTCCTGTTACCATACTTTTTACTGGGAATAACCGTTCCATTGGAGCAAGTATGTATGCCTAATGCCTCTCTGCTTCTTTGGGTGTGGTCTATATTGTTTTTCTATGGAACTAATAATCTTCATGTGTTCTCTCTAGGCTTATATGGGAATCTACTACCTGGTTCTGTAACAGTGAACACCAATGATTCCTTGCAGGGTTTAGCCTATAATGTCTTGGTAAGATCTCTGTTCGAATCATGTTTGTTTCCACTATGAAGTGTATACACATATGTCTTTAGCTTTTCTTTTTGGAGATCATTTTATCAGGGTACAGAGATAGAGGCAAAAGACACCAATTATCTTGATCCAGGGATCTCCTCAAATCTTCCCATATACAATATCCTATCTAGTTGCATTCCAAACGATCCGTTTTCTTTCTCACTCGGAGAAGAACCTCTCAAGTTTCAGAAAGGTATTAAGTTTGGATAATGTAGATGTTACTGAAATGTTAAAATATGTTCATTTTACTTTGGTTGTAGTTTTAGCACAAAAAAAAAAAACTTTGGTTGTAGTAACATCTAAAAATCGGTCTAAACCATGCTTAAAAACTGGCCTAGAAAGTAGAAACTAATACTGCCTAGCGATTTTTTGAACATTGGATGTTATTGAATCAGCTATTAATGTCATCTAGTCCCTAACTTGTTAAACATATTCTTTTCTATGTGAGGAGACGATTAACTTAGTGGTTTGTGTTTAAACAGAGTTGAGATGTGCTCAAGGATTGAATCTCTGGCGAAATAACTCCAGAGAGGTCAATGATGTGATATTCAAAGGTTATCGGAAAGGAAATCCCGAGGGGAAAACAAATGAGATTGCTGCAGGTTGTTGTTCAGCTTCTCTGTTTATTTATGAATAACCATTTTTAATATTAATACATACATGAGATTTCTGATTCTTCCTATCTGTTTTCTTGTTTCCTTTAGCATACGATCTTTTAAACACGGATAGGAACAACTTCAATGTGCACATTTGGTATAACTCAACATATGAGGAAACCTCAAGAAATAGGCCTCCAACGTTGCTTCGAGTTCTCCGCTCAGTCAATTTGGTAAAGAAATAATAACAATATTCTCAAGAGATCTTCAATATGATCTTACACACTTTGTCAAACTGCAGGTGTCAAATGCTTACCTTCAGTTTCTGCAAGGCCCTGGAACAAAGATGTTGTTCGAATATGTCAAAGAAGTGCCTAAACTAGAAAGTAGACTTCGTCTTGACATCGCATCTCTTATTGGCCCTCTTTTCTTTACATGGGTTATTCTTCTTCTGTTCCCTGTAAGTTCACCTTAACCAGGGCCGGTCCTAAGATTTAGGAGCCAAATGATCCATTCACATTAAACATTTAAATTTTGGGGGGGGGGGGGGACAAATTCACTCTACTGTCCCCAGGACCTGCCATGAGTTTATCCATCATAAGATATTCACTTTGAAGACTTAGACCCATTGTGTATGCAGGTGATCTTGTCGTCATTGGTGTATGAGAAACAGGAGCGTCTTAGAATCATAATGAAAATGCATGGGCTAGGAGATGGTCCTTATTGGATGATTTCCTACGCTTATTTTCTTTCCATATCCATGCTCTACTTTATAGGCCTGATGATATTTGGTTCAGCAATAGGTGATGATGCTTTATGAATGTTTTCTTTTTAATTTTCCACTCTCTAGGCTTATGATAGTTGCTGGTTCCTTGCAGGACTCAAGTTCTTTCGTCTTAATGACTACAGCATCCAGTTCATGTTCTATTTTCTCTATGTAAATCTGCAAATTGCTCTTTGCTTTCTAGTCTCTTCAGTATTTTCAAAGGTCAAGACATCAACAGGTACCAAAACCGTAGTTCTTGAGTTTGCTCATGAACATGTTGGGGACTAATGGAATTCATGGGCTTTCTCTTTGTCTAACTTGTAGTTGTTTCTTACGTATACGTGTTTTTATCTGGACTTGTGGGCGAGTTTCTACTCGAGTTTCTGATTGAAGACCGATCTTTTTCTAGTGAGTTATTAAGATTAACTATTTTACAACACTCCTTTATCTATTTATCACACAGTTGACAACGATTGCTTCTCATTTTTACTTTTCCAGGGACCTGGATTATTGTCCTGGAGCTGTTTCCTCCCTTCTCCTTATACCGTGGACTGTATGAGTTTGGAGAGTTTGCTTTCCAGGGAAACCTGAGAGGGGAAGATGGGATGAAGTGGAAAGATTTCAGTGATAGTGCACTGGATCATGTTTTTATCATCATTATCGTTGAGTGGTTTCTCGCACTCACAGCAGCATACTATATCGATAAAATGTCTTCATCAGGAAAAGGCCTTTTGTTCTTCTTGAAAAGTCCTTTCAAGAAATCTCCTTCTCTGCGAAGGCCTAGTTTGCAGAGGCAAGGCTCCAAGGTCGTAGTTGAAATGGAAAAACCAGATGTTGTTCAGGAGGTATGTCAAAGGGATTCACTATATATTCCATGTTTCTTGATTATTCATGCTCTGACATAAAGAAAAAAATTGTTTAAATCAGATAGAAAAGGTCGAGCAGTTGATGCTTGAGCCGAGCACAAGCCATGCGATTATTTGTGACAACTTGAAGAAAGTGTATCCAGGTAGAGATGGCAACCCGCCAAAGCTGGCAGTGCGTGGGATATCCCTTGCTGTGCCTTCAGGAGAATGCTTTGGCATGATGGGACCTAATGGTGCTGGCAAAACCTCTTTCATTAATATGGTTAGTACCCATATGGGCAAAATCTTTTGAGTAAATGTGTCAGATTATTATTATATTCTTTTTTCGAACAAAGGTGTTAGATTATAATTTATATATCTTGTAAGTGTTGTAATATGTACCATCTTTTCCTGACTAGATGACTGGACTCCTGAAACCAACATCCGGAACAGGACTTGTTCGAGGTTTGGATATATGCAATGATATGGACAGAGTATACACCAGCATGGGTGTCTGCCCTCAGCACGAGTAATTGAGTTCTTAACTTTCATTTCATTTCATTTTGTCCTATGCCAAGAAATGGAAAAAGAGGACATTCATTTCTCACTGTTCCACTATAGAGAGAATACTTATTTTATACTCCCTTATTGTCTCATTTGTATCAGTTTGCTCTGGGAGACGCTGACAGGAAGAGAGCATCTGCTGTTTTATGGGAGACTTAAGAATCTCAAAGGCTCTAACCTAATACAGGTATGTTATCAATCTTACTTCTCTAGATTCTGCCTTACTACAAAAGTTATCAAACTCTCAACTTCAGGGATGATCTATTGACCTCTCATTGTTATTTTCCTTTCATTAGGCTGTGGAAGAGTCTCTTAAGAGTGTCAATCTTTTCCACGGGGGAGTTGCTGATAGACCTGCTGGGAAATACAGCGGAGGGATGAAAAGGCGGCTGAGCGTGGCCATTTCACTTATCGGAAATCCTAAGGTAAACTATTGTTTGCGCTTATAGCATCATTAGTGGTGCAATCTCTTTAAAGAGTACCTCATTATTCCCTTTAATATTCATATAACTTTGTCTCCCTTTTGAAGGTGGTTTATATGGATGAGCCAAGCACAGGACTTGATCCAGCCTCAAGAAATAACCTATGGACTGTCATCAAACGTGCAAAACAAAACACTGCCATCATCCTCACTACTCACTCAATGGAAGAAGCAGAGTTTCTTTGTGACCGACTAGGGATTTTCGTGGACGGAAGCTTGCAATGCATTGGCAACCCAAAAGAGCTGAAAGGAAGGTATGGTGGATCTTACGTGTTCACGATGACGACTTCATCAGAACATGAGGATCATGTGGAGAAGCTGATTCGAGATGTTTCCCCAAATGCCAAGAAGATATATCACATCTCAGGAACTCAGAAGTTTGAGATCCCAAAGGAGGAGGTTCGGATCTCAGAGGTGTTTCAGGCGGTTGAGAAGGCTAAGAGCAACTTTACGGTCTTTGCTTGGGGACTAGCAGACACAACTCTTGAAGATGTCTTCATCAAGGTTGCTAGAACGGGTCAAGCTTTTAATGTCTTTTCTTGATCTTCTTACATTGGGGATTCATAAAACGTCAATATTTGTTTGTGTATTTAAATTTGCTACTTATGATACAAAGCGATAGTAAGATTTCATGTATATTATTTATTACTGGAAATATATACTACAATTTTCTGGATTACAATGATTTTGACAACAGTTGATTTTACCCTGTTGATTCATATAATGACTTTCAAATTTGGGATTCAATGAAGCCTAATAGTTTTGTGTATCATAGGTTTGGGTAAAATAATGTCCGGTTCTTTTTGATACTACGGAAACAAAAAGCAAGACGATAAAAAAATAATCAAAACTAGTGTATTATTGCTTTTAGTAGCAGAAAGACAATGTATTAGTTTGTGAACTCTAGTTTTAAATGTCTGCTTATAGTAAAAGTAGTAGTGGATATTGAATGACTTCCTCTTTTAGGGTTTATAATCATCTTTATAGATAGTCTTTAAAAAAGAAATTTAGAAAATTTGAATTTAATATATGTTTTAAGACTTGTCTAGAAAGAATAAAAAACTTAAAATAATTTTAAATAAAAAAAATTGGAAAATAGCATAGACCTAAGCGTTTTATAGAAGATTATTGGTTACACGGGCATCTTAGCCAATTTTTTTAATGCCTAAACCAATTTTATAAAAAGTTATTGTGAAAAAAATGTTTTGTTTATATTCGATTTACTGATTAAGTAGACGAACTTTTAATCGTCACCTAGAACACTGATATATGGGACAGGTCCGTTCAGCTAGCCCACTCTCTCCCATTGAACTCTATTAACGTATCAATTTGGACTATTTAGAGCATGATTAACCATAATTTTTAAAATTGAAGTTTTTAGTGAAAAATAAAAAATAATTTTTTTTTTTTAAAAAACTTTATCCTTAAGAATTTTGGTTAATCATGTTCTTGTCGTAGACTCTGACAGCCTAATTTGACATTTTAATCCGACCCAATTTAATTTCCCTTACAGTATAAGGCAACACTTACTCCAGTTTAATTTCCGGTACAGTTCAATTTAACGAGTATAAGCCAAATTTCTCAATCGGATTCGTAATAAACTACTAAACCGATCCGAATGTTGCACCGCTCAACGACATGAGTAAATCCCTCAAAAGGAAACGCTTAAACGGCGACTCAAAATCTCCGGCCTGTAAAAGCCTCACCGTAGACGGCGGCGATCCTTATCCCGATCTCCTTAGACCTACCTCCGACGAATGTAGAGACGTAAGGGACGCTTTGCTGTCTCTCCATGGATTCCCGCCCGAGTTCGCAAGTTATCGCCGTCAGAGACTCCGATCACTTTCCGCCGTAGATGGTCACGAGCCATTGAGCTCGGATAAGGAGGAGAGTGTGCTTGATGGGCTTGTTAAGATTCTTCTTTCACAGAATACGAGTGAGGCCAATTCTCAAAGAGCTTTTGCTTCTCTTAAAGAGGCGTTTCCTAAATGGGAAGATGTAAGCAAATCGTTAGGTTTAAGATTGAACCATTAGATCCTTTCTCGTTGAGTTTTGGTAGTCAATGTGGTTACAGTTACATAAAGTGTGTTCCTTTTTATTGCATTGTTTGTTGGTATGAAAAGTTATTTTGTTGTGGTAGGTTTTGGTGGCTGAGTCAAAGTTAATTGAGAATGCTATAAGATGTGGAGGATTGGCTCCTAAAAAGACTGTTTGTATCAAGAATATTATGAGCCGCCTGCAGAACGAGAGAGGCAGATTGTGCTTGGAGTATCTGCGTGGTTTATCTGTAAAAGAAGTAAAAACTGAGCTCTCTCATTTTAAAGGAATAGGACCCAAAACGGTAAGACTCATCTCTCTTTTATCTTCTTTTGATCACTTGAAAGGAAATAATATTTAAGCTGAGAACACTTTTGGTATCATTGTCACAATAAGATCAAGATAGTGACATTGGAGGTGTACTGATGAATGACAGGTGTCTTGTGTTCTGATGTTCAACCTCCAGCACAATGATTTCCCAGTAGACACCCATGTGAGTAGTTTCAGTAGTTCTTATGTTTGGTATTTGTTAAAAAGAAAATGAGATGTATAAAACCAACTTAAACAGGTGTTTGAGATCTCCAAGGCGTTAGGTTGGGTCCCGAAAACCGCAGACAGGAACAGAACCTATGTTCATCTCAACCGCAGGATCCCTGATGAGCAACTGCAAGAAGAATGTTGCGAAACCAAAAGCTAAAGTAGGGTCATCTGATGATTGCCCTCTCCTGAGGTTTTCTGATTTAGTCTAGATAACCAGGATTTTAACTTGTTTTTTGTTAGTTTGGTATGGTAATTTGTGGGTTTAGTTTTTTTTTTCTTGACTCGTTGCTTAACAGTATTGAAAAGAACAAAAAACAATTGTATGCCATCATGGTTAACGTCAAGGTTACTCTTTATAACTCTTTATAACTCTTTTAAAACTAGCTGTTTGGTTTTTGACTGTGATATGACTCAGAAACTTACATATGAATTATATTCTGTTCTTGATTATTACATACAAGCCTGGAGTGACATTTCTCTTTAAATATTTGTGACACTTTACAAATCTAACGCAGATCAAAAATGATATTTAGAGTACAGAATTGCATGCTCTAACAGATGTTTGTTTGTTTGTTTTCGAAATAAAATGTATTTTTTGACAAACTTTTTACATAAATGTATTTAGTTTCCATTTGCACAGCTAGAAAAAGGAAGACGTTAGTACAGCGACAAAGGAGAAGCTGCTAATACCATGGACTCTGTAGCCGTGTTTCTCAGAAAACAGAAGTGCCACCAGAACCAGCTGGTGAAGGAGATGAAGCAATGTAGTTTGTTCCAGATGCTGAAACAGTGACTCCTCCTGCAGCGCTCGGATTCCGGGCTGAGACGGAACCAAGCGTGGGCTCCAACGAGAAGGATGCGGAGCCTGAGAAGCATCGACCATGCAGCATATGAATAATTTTTGAGCAAGAACAAAGGAGAGGCCATGTTTTATTTAGGGTCCAATGATTCTAAGTATGTTATGTATTATAAAGGAGCGTTTGAACAACAATTACCATATTGTGCTGCGAAAAGGCTGCTGCTCTTCTGAGAGGAGATTCAGATGATGACGAAGCACCACAGAGTCTAAGCACAATGAGAGTTTGAGCATTCCCAGCATCATCAGTTTCTCCAGCTTCCATGTGAGTACCAGCATTACCTCCTGAGTCATTAGAGACATTTACATGGAGTGGAAGGGAGAGACGTGTAATGCAGCTGCTGCGCCTTTTCAACTCTTCCTCAGCATTCAAAATCTGTGTAACCAGGTGTTGGGTAAAAGCATAAACAGAGAAGAAACAAAACACTGAACAACAGACCTGCTTAAGGACTTGGATAAGATTGTGTTTCTTTGCATTCAACACTTGTAGTCTCTCCTTCACTTCCTTCTCCTTTTTAACTACTTGGCTTCGTACTTCCTTTGCCTGTTGAAAAACAAACTGGTAACTTTAATGGTTTCATCTATAGACTCAATGCAGCACAATAAACACATCAAACTATTATGAAAAAAACTTAGCATCTAACATTGGTGAAATTAACCTTATCCTTAGTGGCATCCTTGTGGACTTCCATCACTCGCGGGAAGATCTCCACCGTCCGATCCTTCAAACCTACCATTCTCGTTTTCAATCTCCTCACTCTTCACCTCAACAAGCTTCTATTTCCCAGATGGAATCGCATCGGTAACCAACTCAATATTGGCGCTAAGGCTCAGGTTAGGGTTAGAGTTAAGGGAGAGATGAGAAATAGCTCGTTTACGGCGATGAAGGAGAGTTTTGAATTGCTTGTAGGAGAGATTACGATTTGGCATTTTCCACCGGCGAGGTACGCTGGGAACTTTGTGAAGGTTCCCTCAGTACGTTGTTATCGCCACCATCTTTATCTTCTCGAATTCCGTCCCGTTCGGTGGATTCGCAGTTCCTTTCGTATGATGATGATCGATGGTCGGTGGTCGATGGTCGGTGGTCGATGGTCGATGGTCGGTGGTCGGTGGTCGGTGGTCGGTGGTCGATGGTCGAAGGGATTTCGCCTTGTATAACGTTTCAGTCTAGGAGATGAGAAATGTGTGTCGTTTTTAACTATTCACAAACGAGAAACTTTTAAGCCAGTGTCTTGTCAGCCATTTCGTTTAAAATGGAAACCCGCACTTGGCATTACAAATTTACAATATTACATACACGACACAATCCTCTCAATTACCCTATTCATTATAGAGTGCATTACATTTTTTTGCTTCACTTATTGACTTCGGTTTACATGATAAGTCATATTAAAGATAGAGGACACATTTCAATTTGGCTATAAAAATGCGACAGAAATACCTTTCTTGTAGGAATGTGGAATTCACAACCAGTTCATGTTTAACGAGAATGTGACCTCGAAAAAACTAATATGGCTAAAAGAAATAAAACATAATGACTCCAATCATGGAATATGATTGACATAATCTCTACAATATTTAATTATATTAATGTGTAGTATTCACATTAAATGTATTTAAAATCAGAAGAATTTTCGTTATTCAGTATATTCTTTTTTTTTACAGTGAACTGCACTATTTTCGTAATTCAGTACATATTCAAATGAATATCAAATTAGTTATTAATTTGGTTTAATTTATTACAAACTTCAAAAATATTATATAAACCAAACTTCTCATTTTATACATATAAACTAGAAAATAACTGAAACTTACATACAAATGAAAAATCACTAATCAATTATTATGACTTAGCTTTTTGATAAATATTTATATCCAATGCATATACTTTCAAACTATTATCCTATTTCATTTCTTATGCAACTCCAGACCACCGAATAAAAATATATGCAACACTATAGTTAAAAAAAATTGAATAGAAAATGCATTTAAAACAATAAATAAATCCCTAAATGTTTTGGCCATTTTGCATATATAACCTTAACATAAATGCATTTTAAGAAAATGAAACCCATACTTAGATTTTAACTAAATAACTCATAACTACGTATACCTTCTTTAAAAAAAAAAACAGAAAATGAAAATCAAAGGTTTAGAATCAATGCCCAGCCAAACGGTTTTTGGGATTAATTAAAAACAACCAACAAAACTCAAAATTTGAATAAAAAAAATTTGTCTACTTCCCTCAAAAGTCTTCATGATCCCCACTGAGAATCAATTCACACTGGTGAGACTGAAGCATGTTGCCGCACTCCTTAATTCACTCTCTCCATTTTCATCTATACGTTCCTTTAGCAATTCACCAGAGCTACAACCACCAAAAATCAAATTCAAACATTTTCCCTTATATTTTTTAAAAACTTTACAAACAAGAAAACACATACCTTGAAGCATAAGCTACTTTGGTATCTGGAAATGATTGCTTATCATCGATTATTTCGAGGAACTGATGGATATCATCATACTCAACATCATCTTCTTCATCTTGCTGATTTGATACCATCTGAAGATTAACTAGTTGAGACTGTATTGCCACCACACCGTTATTGCTCTTCATCTCATTACAATGCTCGTTTTGATTGCTAAATCCATTGTTATGATGATAAGGAAATTGATTCGGACCCCAAGCCAAAGAAGCATCCATATTGTTGTTGGTGGTGGTGAGAATCTCCTTGGATGAATCTGTATACACAGGAGGACTATAGCCATTGTTATTAATCTCACTAGAACTATAAGTGTAAGACATTTGAGGCTGTTGCGGATGCGTTTCAAAAACTTGCAAAGGACTAAAGAATGGTGTGATATTGTTTTGGTTATTGTTAACCGTAAGTCCCATTCCCAAATTCAGTTGTGATGTAACATCTTCTTGCTTTTCACCAGTCTCATGAATCATCTGATTGTGAGCGTCTTGATGATATTGAACGGGGTTGGTGTTGTCGCGATATATTTGTAGTTGTGAATTGACAGCTTTGAGCTCTTCTTCAGCGAGCCGGATCATGTATTGAAGTTGTTGCGTGATTCCGAGGCAACCATGAACAGGGTTACGTTCACGGACATAAGATTGGAAGATGATTGATTTCATGGCTTCTGGTCTCTGTAGTTCATCGAGGTTCTCGAGTATCTTCACGATGCTTCTAACTCCGAAGAGCCTATGAACATTTTGGAATAGTTTTGGTTGCTCTGCTGGGAAGTACGGCGCGAGTGGGCAGTCCACGGCACAGCGTCTGCGCTGGTACTTGCACGCGGCACAAGCACCACTCGTGCCGCCTTTGAGAGTCATGAGAATGATGAGAGATAACAAGAGAAGATCCAAAAACTTCTCTAGTGACCCAATGGGATTGTGGATGGTTTTTATTTGGCTCATTCGATGGGAAAGAAATCAAAAAGGAGATTGGAAAAAAGAATGAAACAGAAATGAAGTATTTGAATAAGAAGTTTGTGTGTTAATGGTTTTTGGTAAATGAGAAAGGAAGAAGAAGGAGTCTCGTATATAAGCCGGATTTTGCTGAGTGTGGAGAAGACTAAGCAAGCAAAAGAGATTGCTATTAGGTTTGAGAAAATGAAGCTAATCTTCAGGGACAATTTTTCTTTGATGATTTTCTTGATTTTGAATTTGTACTTTTCTAAAAATAGTGGTACTTGAAGGATATGTGTGTTTTAGCTAGTACTAATATATTTGCAATCTTATTTGTTTCGATACTAGATAGAAATTTTAAACTTTTGGATCAGACTTGGTGTATTTAAATTACTATACTATAATCAAATAAAATTTTGAATCAAGTTTTTGTAGATTTTAAATTGGATTGTCTTCTTCAGTCATATTTAGTTGAACCAGAAAAAAATCCAAAGTTAGTCCAAATGATTTTCTAAATTTGTTTTTGAAAGTTATAGATTGTTTTTGTTATTCAAAATTTATGTTAGATTATTTGAGTTATTATAATAAAATAATAGTAAAAAATATAATTAAAAAGTTAGGAATGAGGTTTGAGAAAGAAAATAATAATAAACCTCGGATAATGTGAATTTTGGAGCTGCATGGAGGAAATTGATCAAAGTTTATCCCTCGGAACAAACCAGTTCTGGTTTTGTAGTCTTTGAAATGTGTTGATGGCGTAATGATCTGTTTTGGCGAGGAAATGGTGTGTAGTGTAATGATACTTCTTTCGTTCATTTGCTCTCCTTTTATTTATTCTGTTGGTCATTTTATCTTCTGTACTTTTGAACACAATTCTAATATATAAGATTGTTTTATGTTTAATATTTAGCAAATATTTTATTTATCGTTGTATAATATCATTTATAATTATAAGATTTTATATGTTAATATTGTTCCTCGGTTATTTTTTTTATAAAGATCAGTTATGATATTTTACTTTAAATTTTACAACAACAAAAAGTAAATACAATTTAAAAAATAAAAATTTACAAAATAATTAAACCATAACTAGTTAATATCATTTTCATTTGTTGATAAATTTTAAATCGTTTTATATTCATATGTACTAAAAGTAAATACAATATTGTCTTAAATTTAAATTATGTTCTTATCTCAATTAAATATGTGATTTCATTTTTAAAATTCAGATCAGTTTAGGTTTTCTTTTTCTGTATATTGGGTTGTAACAATTTTTCAACCAAATCACAATTTATTTGGGTTTTAAATATGTTAAAAAGGATTATTTTAATTATATTTAGTTTCATTAACTCTATTAGTTTGTAGAATATTTTATAACAATCTGTATGATTTATGATATTGTATGAAGAAATAGAAACATAAAAACTAAGTGTTAATTTAATTACAATTTTATTAACCAATATAACAGTGATATTCTAAAACCACATACATATTTAAGTATTCATAAATCAACTAAATTATAATAATTGATTAATGTTTTGCTTTCACTTGTTTAAAAACTTAAGATGGTCTAAAATTTTAAAGAGAAATACCCTAAGATAGATTTAAAAAAAAATTTGTCACAAAAATAACCTTGAAAGAAGAAAATCACAAAAATAACATTTATTAAAGAGTGTAAATACACATTTATACCCCTTGGGTTAACTAATCTAGACTTAGGGTTTAGAGTTATGGGGTGGGGTTTTGGGGGTTGGGTTTTAAACTGAAAAAAAAAATATTAATTTTTTAAAAATAAAAAAGGTTAGTTTTTTCATTTTTGTTGTTGAGAGTTATTTTTTGTGACAAAAACTTGAATAGGGGTTATTTAAGAGATTTGCCCAAAATTAAATGTATGAAAATTAAATAGAAACTATTTTATATTTGAGAAAACAGTTATTTAAATTTTCAATTTTCAAATTAAAGCCAAAAAAAACTTTTCACTCATGTTTGAGCCAAACAATTTTGCAACTTTTAAATATTGGTCGTTTTAACTCTTATATTTTAATGACTTGGTCATTTAAGAAACAAGAAAAATCAATTGTTAAACTCGAGTAACAACCATTATACCTAATAAAACAGCGTTTTAAAAATTATTTTGCTTAAAGAAATTTCAAAACGATTTCATCTTCATCACTCGAAAAGCTAATTTCCAATTTGATATGATTTTTCCCAAATTGATTTTAGAGGTAATGGAAGATTGACTTTTCAAAGATTACCTCTAAAATTGAATTGGAGATTAAATTTTTTTGAGAGAGAAAGATAAAATCGGTTTGAATTTCATTAAACAAAATGATTTTTAAAATACCGCTATAACGATCATTACGAGTTTAACAATTGACTTTTCGATTTCTTAAATAGTTTAGTAAACAAAATATAATAGTCAAAATGATCAATATCTAAAAGTTAAAAAAAAAAGAATTTGACTCAAACATAATTAAAAGTTTTTTTGTGTTAATTTAGAAGTTGGAAGTTTTAATGGTTTTTTTTCCGACGACAACGGTTGTTTTCTCTTATATATTTTTGTATTGTAGCTTTTCATATAATTTTGGGTATAAGAAATCATAGCTATTTGATTATTTAGTTTTAAACATATTGAGTTGCAACAATTATTCTAAAATGAACTAATTGTTTTTCGTAGTTCTAGTTAAGCTAAAATGTAAATAATTTTATTCTTTTCATGTCGTTTGATTTTTCTTCTTATAATTGTTAATATACAAATAGAAGAAAAATGTTTATCATTTTAGACTGACTGAGAAGAAAAACATGAAGAATTTAAAAATATTGATTATCCCATTTTAAAATTAAATAATTAGTAACTTGTATTTTGAAACTTCTACTCCCTCCTAAATTTTTTCTTATTCCACCAAAATTAATTTTTATATTTTAAAAAGTATCAGTGAGTTGTAAAATTTGTTTAAAATATCAAAAATGTTATTGATTGATAATTATTGAAAAAGTGCAAACTACAAATAAATAATAAATTTGATTATAAATATTTATTATATTTTAATATACATATTGTGTTAAAAAAAATATACATAAAAACACTAACATATATGTTGCAAGAACGGAGAAAGTATATTTCAAGCAGTCACAGATGATTTGATATATAGAGATGTCCGACCACTTAAAGAAAAGAGAAAAAGAAGACTGCAAAGATTTATATGAACATATAATCCTCAACGTGACAACGATTTAACCAAGAAAGCTACATTTAAAACTTGAAAAGACCTCTAGCAATGAGAACACTTGAGCTTAATCTTTAAAACAAAATCTTCTTTCCCATCCTCTTAGAACCACTGATGATGAGTAAATCACACTTCTTTCTCTCGAGTTCTCGCTCCGATTGTCAAAATAAAAGTACTTACTACCTTTGTTGTATGTACTTGGGAGACATCCTAAACTGTAGCGACACATCTCCCCCACTTGCTCTGCCTTTTTTCTGCCTTTTGTTCTTTTTTTGATTTAACGTCTCTCGTAGAGAAGAACTTGTGGTTGCAAGTGTCCTCTCTCGCACATAGAAAGTACATCACTCCAGCTACCGATCACCTGAAGACATTTACATTAAAAAAACGGGTGATAAATGTGGAATAGTGCGTCTATTTCAATAATGTTACATACCTTTACGGTTTTGTCATCGTACATGATCCACCGACCGTGTTCATGACTATATGCAAAGCAATGATAATGCTGTCCATAATAGCAAACCTGTAGTTTCAAAAACAGCAAAACAACAACGTTGGATTATGAAAGACCAGAAGGAAAACACATAGTGAAGTTAGTTTTTTTTTTTTTTTTTTTTTGATCAAAAGTGAAGTTAGTTTTAAATGGTAATTTCACATAAGAAACACGTACCACAGAAGCTAAGCTATATGTGCTCCTAGGGTCCAGACCACGGTATATGACACTGATGTCTATCTCAGTATTTAAGGCTGCAAGCGTCGCTGCTATGTCTTCTACACTCTCACATGTGTTTTGCCACCCTAAAACTGCCAACCTCAAAAAATAATTAGAATATAAAGACACAAATATCGGCTAGCATTCATCAGAATCCGTTATAAAAGTTTTACCTGTAGTAAAAACATGTGGTGGAGTGGTGAGAATATGGTGGATATGGTTAGGTTTCCCACACCCACCAGCTTCAGGATCACAGGCTAGTTGGTGGTTCATCTCGACCAGATTTAAAAGTTCGTCAAATGAATTCTCAGCGCACGTTACCTATAAAGTGCGGCAAAACCACAGTAAATTATCCAATGAATTATTTGAAACTCAAGTCTAATCTAATGAACACTCGTAAGATACCTTCATGGTCCGTAGGGCACTAGCATTGATGTTATGGAAAAAGGAAGTGTACTTCATATGCCTGGACTCCAGTCCACATCTGAAGCAATTCAATTGCTCAAAAATATTCATTCCAAACAGAGAATGGGCAATGCATGTGCGGTTGGCACAGTCCCATGAACCAGTACAGTTGCTCTCGGAAGATTCTGTGTCAGACACGCTACAGCTTTGAGCAAATGAGCGATGTAGGCAGTCGAAAATCACAGCCAATACTTCTGAAGCATCGTTCATCTGAGCCTGTCCACCATGACGCCCAAGCTTAGGCTCCGTGATGCACATGAAACCTTACTCTGAATTAGGATAAATATTCAAAAACAGATATCAATTCACTTACCTCTTGGAAGAAACTGCTATCTGGATACAAGTTACTCAATGCAATCCTGAGAGATGAAGGAGTCACAGGTTCTTTTCGTTCTTCCCTCGAAGCAGCGCTTAAAGCAGTAAAAATTTCGTACAAGGAGCATACAACACAAGGATCCCCCACGTGATGGTGCTCTAGCGTTGAACTCTGCAAGAACTCAGCCCGAAACATCCCCAGATTCCATAGAGACTGATATTTAAACAAAATAGCATTCAGCAAATAGAATTCTTATATGCTAGAATAGATATTAGACATTGATAGCTAAGAAATCAAACAGTTTATGAGAATGAATGTTACCTGTATGATAACGTTCAAAAAGCAATTGTATTCCCCAACTTCATTCTGAAGGCCTGTGCCAAATATGCCAACTTCGGTCGAGCTCAGAGACTCCTTTGTAACATCAGAAACCCCATTGATGTTTACTTCCAGAGCTGTCCTCGGACATGACGTCATATTTCTACCTCCTTGGTACGCATCTGGGTTGAAACAAAATATTCTGGTGTCAGAGGCTTCATAAAAGGGGGTTTTGTACCCCAAAATGATCACAGAACAAACACGATGAAAATGGAAAGAAAGGATAAGGTAGCTTAACAAAAAAGAGATACGCATGCAATAATAAGATAAAAGCATGTGTCCTGAAATGTAGAGACGTGGTATATACAATAAACCATTCTACATACAAATGATATTCAGTCAGACAGTAAGACTCGAACAAACATTTTAAAACAATTCCAAAGGTTAATAAAGAGAAATGATACATAAGCAGGGATGGTTGAAAACATACCAAGGCTTTGAAGCACTGCCTTTTTAAGGTCAGCTTGAAACTTTTCTTCTTCATCCTCTTCAGCTTGTAGTTGTCTTAGTGTTTTTGTTCCCGCATCTTCATCACCAAGATATAACATCGGTTGACAAATAAATGATGTTAGAAAAGAATTGGTAGAAATCAATCTAAATACTGTCATTCTTAGTTGACAGAAAAGCAAAAATCAAGATACAGTTGTTGCAGCGGCACCGGTTTTAACAAGCTAACTCTGAACCATAACTATAAGTACCAAGGCAGATAGAAGTAACATTATTCAAGTTCAAAAAATCAGTAAGTAGAGGAAAACTATATAGATCCACGAAACAATTATTATTCTATGAAATCATGAGAGAGACAGATGGATTAAAATGAAAATTAAAAGACTTACCACCATTGCTGCGTAAAGTTTCAGATTGTCTCTCCTTGTCGATGTCTGACCTATGAGATTCACTATTTATGCTCTCCGACGGTCCAACTAACTTGTTAGAAGCTTTCTGCCGTCTACCCCTTCTCCCAGTGCGTTGATCAGATTGGAAAACACCAGCTTGAGAAGCTACGCCATTAGTCACTACTGCAACACACACACAAAAACAGTATACATGTCTCAGAAACGTCGTTAGAGACTTATATCCAAATTCGAAGACCAGTGTTAACCTTTTGGGGATTTAACATCCTGAACCACTGCAGCATCAGATATCACACAATGATTTGTTGACGGAAAAACACCATTTGCATTCACTCGGTTTCCATCCAAGTCATGAGGTAGACCATTTCTTTGAACCAAGTTTTCCTGGTAAATCAAACAAACGCAATATTTAATTTGAAGTGATGAACAGCGACACCACAACCTTGTCACGCAACGATTACCTGACTTATGCATTTTTCTTGTTCTTGTAACTCTAAATCAGCAACGACATTATCTCTGCAAACATCATAAACTGCCTCTGCATTATTCATTGGAACTAAAGAGCTGCATTTCTTTTGTTGTTCTGCAATATGCTTCTCCTTAGCTTCATTTTCAACCTTTCTTTGATATTCTAGAGTTTCTTCAAGCTTTATCTCCTCTAGCGCTAGCTCTATTCGGCGTCTGTATTCCTCTTTCTCTTCTTTTAAAGCTTCAGGAACAACGTCAGCCTCAGAGGGATCACCAGAAGATACAAGCGGAGGGAGGCTGGAACAAGAAACCATCAAATACTTTAGACAAATTATCCACCACTAATATTTTCAGAACGAGAATTTCTAGGTTATCTCTAAACTGAAAAAATGTACAGAGCAAATCTTCACCTGTGTTCAATTGAATCACCGTTGAAGCGATTATCGTTCCCAATAGAAGCCTAATGCAAAACAATAAAGCTAGTATCAAATATTGACAAAAATAGTAAAAACGTAGACAACAAATTTGTTCAGACCTTAAGTTTCTTCGTGTCTTTATTCTTTTTCTTATCCTTGGACTTTTCCTGTGAGTGTTTCGAATTATCATTTCTTCCTCGGGCCTCCTTCTTAGAATCAAGAGCGAGCTCAACGAGAAATGCTTCGCTTGCAGCATCGGCCTTCTCAGTGGCATATTTCTCTGCCAATGCCTCCAAATGTGCCTGGAGAGACACACAGAGAGATATCAGGAAAGAAATGCCAATGAGAACATAAAAGAACACTGGAACCAAAGGGAAGAAAAAGTAACTAGGTTTACTGAGTCAGATACTTACCCGCATGTAGGACTTCACCAACGGTAACAGTACTATCTGATAATCATTGAAGGAAACAGGTCCAAGCTTTACCTCTGATTGCTGCACCCCAGTAACACTGCGCATCATTTGCGCATCGATTCTGTTAAGCTGTTATAGCACACATACAGAGAATTTGTTTACGAAAAAATGCATTTATTAATTAATCTCAGTCATACGTCGTAACGATAAGAAATGTTACCTCTGCAGACAACTGCTCCTTTTGTTTCTGGATGGCAATCTCTATAAAACTGTCAGCCTCGCTAAAGGAATCTTTCATCCCCCATTCATCAACTTCCCCAGATTCCAGATCACGTAGCTGAGAACCCGTGCAGGCATATGATTCTTCATATCCAAATTGATTGTGGTTAAGAGAGTCAGCGTCTTTCAAAACATTTGCTATAGCCTCTGACTCAACCCTACTACTGATAAAAAATTCATTGCCACTCTCATTTAGCTCTTCTCTTCGTCTTCTCAGCACAGATTCATAGCTTTCATGGGTAAACTCTGCTGAAGTCTCTCTCTTTCGGCCTTCTTCAAGAATAAGGTCCTCAACAGTCTGCAGTGCTCCCTCGTAGCTCAAGTGCTCGCGTTTTTTCTCGCAGAGGTTCTGCAAGTGACAGAACTCCTTCTCAAGAATCTCCATGATCTCCACTCCTTTATTTGTCTTCTCTTCCTTTGTGCGCATCCACGATGAAATTTGTTCCTCGCTAGAGGGTCCTGTGAAGATCCATGAAAGAAAACCATCCGCAACAGAAGAAACATTATTGCCATTAGCTATATCCCCAGAACTTGCTATATCTCCATTGTTCAATGCTGAGCCCATATACTTCTCTTGGATGCACTCAGTGCCAAGCAATTTTTCATCCAGAAGAAGACATGAATCTTCACCATCAAGACGAATCTCCTCTGTAACTTCAAGACCCAGATCGCCAAAATTATTAACTTCATCTTTGGGGTTACTTTGTTCTGAATATCGACTCAACCCAAAAGTCTGTGACAACTCTTGGAGGAATTTAAGAATTTTGCTGAGCTGGGTAGCTCCCAAGAAGCGAATGCATGTAGGTGACTGACCCAAACCACGATTTACGAACTGTGAACCCGACGGTACATTTCGGAGTTCATCCACAGTAAATTGTATCACCTTATCGTAATGGCTGGCAGCTAAATAATTGTGCCTGATAAGTAGCTCAAAGGCTACACGGATTTTTACGAGGAGATTTGTACGTTCAGGATCATCAGATATCGGCCATTCATCAGGAAGATGTTCAAGCTCATTCCCATCACAACCGTTGCAAGTATCTCCACTATTTTCTTTCACTGGTGAAGTATCATTCCATGCATCCTGGAAGTAGCAGTCACCATCTTCCATATAATCTCCTGAGTGAAACTCATTAAACTCAGTATTTTGGATTGTTTGCTGGCTGCAAAGCACTTTTGCCGCAGCAGGGAGATCCAATGGTTTCCATGGGGAACTAAGAAGCATTTCAATCCTTTCACTGTTGAGACTTTCAGGCAAAACCATTTGCATCTTAGGCAACACGATACCAATGTGCTCCTGTACAATATGCTGCATATGAGCCTCAGAATCCACAAACTTCTCACTACACTTGTAGCAAACCCAGAACCTCCAAGTCTTATTAGCCTCAAAAAAGGACAAAGCTTCACTTATTACATCATTTGCATTGCCATCCTTTGAAACACTAAAGTGACTCTTCAGATCACTAACCTTGACTCTAAGCAAATCTCTCTTCGCTTCTTTGCTCGTAGACTCCCAATACGACTTAACCCTATCCCTTCTCTCTTGCGTGGAGCCGTTCTTCCTAGCGTGTCCATGCTTTCTCCTCTCCCCGCTTCTCTGACCTGAACCTAGTCTTGGATCTGATCCCTTGTCGTTAACATTATCCGAAGCCGAAGACTCAGACTTCTGCTGCAACAACCTCGCTGCAGCCACCTGCACTTCAATCTCCTTCCTCCTCTCTTCAGGAGTCTTGGTAGCTTTCTTAATCTCATTAGCCCTCCTACTCTGAATCAAGCTACTCTCAATAGGATCCTCAGCCATCCTCCTAAACGGGAAAAACCTAAGCTTCTCCTCACCATTCCCCAAATGTTTCACCCAAGTAGACAACGAACCAAGATTAGACTTTTGTATCAACGCCCTAAGCTCCTCCTGCACGTTACCAATACGAACCTCAGGCGTCAACACCTTCTCCTGAGCCTCAACCTGAAGACTATCTTTCGCAGGATCGATCGGATTCTCAATCGAGAGAGCTCGATGACACTCCTGCACAACCTCCTCGTACTCTCTCGCGTCGTTAGCCGCCTCGTAAAGCAAGTTCGCGTAGAAATGCGCGAACTCGATAGAGTTCGGCGACAGCTCCACAGCCCTTTTAGCGGATTCGATCGCGCTGCGGAGATACCTCTGCTTCGTGGCGGGATCTTCGTAGACGGAAGCGACCTTGACGCATACGGTGCCCTGGACGCGGTGGATTAGGGCGGAGTGGTTGTGGCGAGAGCATGATTCCTTCATGAGACGAATCGCCTTGGTGTAGCTTCCGCGACGGAATGAGGTTAGTGCCTTCTCGCATTCGAGCTTGATGGAGGCGTTATCGGAAGGTCCGGCGAGTCCGATGTCGACATCGGAGCGAGGAGGCGCGGGGGGTTTCTTCTTCTGGCCCATTCGCTGATTCAGCTTAAACCTAATTGAATCAGCATGAAAGATATGTATACGTGTCCCTCACCGAATGGTTAAATCGGAAATTAAAGTTACAGTCAATATAACGGCGGAGGATCGACGGAGGGAGAGGGGTTGGTGAGGTAGAAGAGATGGAGAGTAGAAGATGACTCGTTCTCTTTCTCTCTATGTGGAAAGGGGAATTTTAGCGACTGAGATTTACATTGCGATTGTAAACCGGTTCGGTTTATTGTTGGTAGTTCGATCTCGGTTGAACCGTCTCTTCCGCACGTGGGTTAATACAAAGATATGGTATTTGTGTGCGATGAGTACAGTAATGACAATGACATGATGTAGTTTAATGCGAATTATTTTTTCTTTTTTTGAACCGCAAAACCTGCTAATCTAAATTAGGATAATTCAAATGCGGCTAAGTGGAGTTTGGTGGATCATAAAAATCTGAGAGTACTTTTTAGGTTAATTTCCGAGTTTTGTTAGTTCATTAGGTCTGGGTCCGATTTACATCTACCATAATTCCAAATGTATAGTGTGGTCCAAATCAAATACTATCATTCGTTTACATCTTCACTTTTGAAACAAAAAGTATATAGTAGAACAAAAAAAATATTTGAGTTAATTTTAAAAGTTTATCTTACTCTTTTTATTATTATAAAATTTTCAGGTTGATAAAATAATATATATCTATATCTCTGTAATGTATAATTTTAAGATAAATCTTTCAACTAGATATTTTTGAAGTTTTTGTTATAAAATAAATTTTAAAAAAATATATCAAAATAGACTTGTTTATTTTGAAAGATTTAATATTTTAAATTTCACTTCCAAAACTCCAATTCATAACTCTAAACTTTAACTCTAAATTAGTTAACTCAACTGTATGAATGTATATTTACATTATTTAATAAAGTATATTTTAGTCATTTTTCTTTTTAAATTTTTTTTTGTAACAATTTTTTTTTATATATATTAGAGTATTTCTCTAATTTTTATAGCAGTTTATTTAAAATACTTTTTCTCAGAGATCTAGTATTTAAAAATCTCTATGTCCCTCAATTGCTAGTCATCTAATTTTATGTAATGTCAAATTTTGTAAATCAAAGTGGTCCATTGGCATTGCTTATTTGCCTATCCAACCGGAGCTCAAGTCATAACATCATATATCTTTACACCATTCAACTATAATTTATAATGAAAGCCCTAGACAAGACCAGCTGGCATAATAATAGGCATCACCAGGAAGTACAAACTCAGTCCACTCGACCGTTCCATGAATCTCTACTCCAACCTTATCCAAGGCGATCATCGCACACCAAATCTTCTCTTGGTTTTCATTCCACAGCAACGCAAGTTTCCCATTGCATTCCACCATTACGTGATACAGCTTCACATCAAAACTCAAACCTTTAACCCTTCTCCATATCTTCTCTTTCGGGTCATACCACATTAACCCAAGCTTATAGTAAAAGCATAGATGATATTGTTTACCACACGCACTTTACTGATCTTCTCTGTATATTTATACGACATGTCAAAGTTCTCACACGTACCATCTTTAGTGTTGTAGATTGTGTGATAACCAGGAGAAAAACTGATACCATAAACCATTCCATCTAGGGCCACGGCTTCACGAAATTGAGTTCTCTTAAATCCTTTCCCGTATGTGATTTTCCCACGGGGACCTAATGGACCAACCTCCCAAGTTTGAGTATTTGGGTCAAAAACCTCAACCTGGTTGATCTCGTCTTTGTAAAAACCTCCTATAACGTATATTTTCCCATCTACCACTGCCACGCCTGCTCCCAATCGGGCCACCTTCATGCTAGGACCCGTACTCAACTCGCCAGACCGGGAATCAAAGATAACTAAACCAGATGAAGACTCGGCATCCTGATCCGACCCACCAACGAAATAAATCTTAGAACCTAGGGACACAATGGGACAAGTGACCATATTTTGAGTTGTCTTAATATCAACTGACTTCGGAGGACTTGTTTTCTTCTCTTTTAAGTTGAAAGTGACCCAATGAAACGTCCTCCACCCACGACGGGTGGAGTTAACATAGAATACATACAAGAGGGGATCATCTTTCATGGACCGCCGCATCTGCGCAAGCTCACCAGAAAGCACAAGAGATTGGAAGTTTTTGCAAACACAAGCGACGGTCGGGTCGTAGCTTGCCGGGACGCGGGCTAAGCAGTTCAAAACAAGATCGTCTGGTAGTGACGACAAAGAATAATATTGGTTTCTGTAAACTATATTTATAGCTCGTCTCATGATATCAGTGAATAGCGACCACATCGACCACACCGCTCGATGAATTTCTTCTTGCGTTGGCGCTTTGGCGTTTGAGTTGGATGCGGTCGACATCACCTATGCGGTATGGTTAGGAGAAGAAGTAAAAAGAAAACCCTAGTTATAAGACAAGTATGTTATTATTTATAGCTAAGAAAATTAAGAGGTAAAAAGAAAATAAGATGAATTGAGCAGATATTATGAGATGTCGAACCTGGTCAAGGCAGCTGCTGAGCGATGGTGAATTTTAACGCGGAGCTGATTTTTTAGGTTTTGGAAACGATAGCTTTAGCATACTAGCAAGCAAGGATGAACGAACCTTTATTACGCTAGATTATTGTTTTTGGCCCATGTAGAATACAAGTAAGGATGTTAAAATGGACTAAACATAATTAGCCAATAAATTTATAGGATTAAAATTTGAGCCCACTAGTTGAAGAAAAAAATATTAATTTGAATTAATTTTAAAAGGTTAACTGGTGTCGTATGCTATAGAGACAATATGTTCTCACTAATCTTTTTAATAAATTGATTGGTAAAATAGTACCAGTATACAATTATAATATCATCATAATAATTAGTATATAATATAATCTGTTTATTTTAAAATAAGATATATATATATATATATATATTGAAAATAATGAATTTAATTAATTATATAAATTATACTATATTTAAAACATTTATTATTAATATTTTAATATATATATATATTAATTGTAAAATCTATTTGAAAATACAGAATTTATTTTTGGATATAAATATAACTTTAGATATGATTTAATAAAATAAATTAATAATATATAATTTATATAAAATCATCATTCTTTTACTGGTTGAACATTAAATGATTTATATATAAAATTACCATAAAATTAATATATATTTTTTATTTATTTCTAAATAATCTAGATATGTTTACATTTATAATAGGATATATCTATATTATATAAATATATATTATTTATGTTTTGTTATTAAAAATAATGAATGATATATGTAATTATATAAATTAGATTATATTTTAAATGTGAAATATTATTCATTTTAAAACTATTTAATTTTAAATTTTATTTTTTAAAATATAAATCTATACTTTTGGATAGAAATATAATTTTATATTATTAAGCAAAATAAATTATAAAATTATTTTTATTTTTACATATTCTACGAAAGCTCCGTATGAGAACATTAAACAAAGAGCATTTGGAAAACATTAGTATCTTATAAAAGCTAATCTAAATGCTTTTGTAATAAATGTTGATTGGATAAATAAGAACATTATGTTTTATGTTTATACTCTACCAATCAAAGTTTTTATTGTTATAATAAATAATAATTTTTTCAATTTGATAAAATAATAAGTAACTATATCTCTGTAATGCATAATTTTATCACAGTGTATTTAAAATATCTGTTCTCAGAGATCTAGTATTTTAAAAGTGGGTCATTCTCCCTCAATTGCTAGTCATATACACTTGTGTCTGGCTACTGACAGCAGACCCTCGCCAGAGGAAGGACATCAGAAATTAAATGTGCCACTATAAACATTCGACACAGGCACAATTGTGGCCTTGTGGGATCAATATCTGCTTATGGACATTAGGCTAAAATTAAGCATATATCATCACTTTTAACTTTATCCTTCTGATTCATTCATCGGTTTAATTTATAAAATAGTAGTAATTTAGCACCACACCACCTTCCTACTGCCTGTCTGATACAGAGTCATTTTCGTTCTGTTAAGGATAATCCACAACTCTGCTTAGATCTCTACTCTAAGCTTACCACTTTACCAGACCTAAGTTTTATAGATAGCAGTAATAGTGGGGCACATTTGAATTTTATTAGTAAAATAAATAGATAACAAAGCATTCTCCAATATTAGAAGTACAATCAAATAAAAGGTCTCCAACCAAATCAAATAAATAAAAAATAGAAAAAGGAAAAAAAAAGTCTAATTCCAAACAGGAGAAGTAAAAAAAGACAGAAGCAAAGATTATGTTTGTTCTTTGGCTTTCAAATCCAAGCCCCTTCAGAAGAATCAAGAATCCATCCTACCATTCACAATCTATCCTCTCCTCTACTTTTGCTATCTACATTCATCTTCATCATCCTTTTACTTCTTCATGAGACCCCACCAAGAACTCTCTTCAGCTCGGATTTCTGTTCTGCTGTCAGCTTCGACGGATATCTCACGTTAAGCTTCAACCTCAAGTTACCTTTCTTTCCTGGTTCTTTAGAGATTGGCATCCCTTCGTTCGGAACAACAATCTCGTGATCCGGGTTGATGATATCGGTTAGTGGGATCATGAGAGTCCTTCCATCAAGCGTGATCAGATCAAGGGTCTTACCCGTAAGTGCTTCAAGTAGTGTGATCTCCTGACTGACCAACAGGTCGTTTCCGTCTCTCTTGTAAACAGGATGTGGCTTCTCTTCAACCACGAAGATGATATCTGCTGGTATGATTCCAGGCTCTTCATTGCCTTTCTTAGGGAAAGTGAGCTTTGTGCCTTTCTTCCACCCGGGTTTTATCTCTATGGGCAATATCTCATCAACCACCTTCATTTTACTGCAAAGCCACACAACACAGAGTCATGACAAGTACTAAGCCCCTATCGGATAAGGTTAACATGCATACATTCATCTTCTTAATGGTAAATGAACTTAACTCATTCTATATATGCCAACCAACAAGCGGGTACTACACAAAATCTAAAAAAACAAGATGAGCCAGAAAGGAGAAAAACCATCATCTTTTCTCGTGTATTAAAGGTATAAACTTTCTATTATCCAAACCAAGCATCAGAGATTCTACATCCTAGTCCTGTACAATAACAATGCAAAATGGAAAACTTGTAGCTCTCAATGGGAAGGAAGTATCAGATAAGGTTACCATTCATATATTAATCTTCTTACAGTCCAATCAATGCTAAACAAACTTAGTATTGTCTCTATATATGCAGAGACCAGTCACCAGGATGACCTAGAAACGTGAAAGCTATCATCTTTTCTTATTATACATCAATCAAGTTCCCTGAAACAATAGTTTTCTAGAGACCAGAAGATACCAAAGGTACAAACTTTCTCTCACTCAGCCAAACCAGTCATCAGATCCTACACCTAGTCCTAGTCATGTACAAAGTAATGCATGAAGGAAAAGCTTCCTGAAACAATAGTTTTCTAGAGACCAGAAGATATCAAAAGTATTAAGCTTTCTCTCACTCACCCAACTAGTCCTAGTCCTAGTCATGAACTAAAGCAATGCATGAAGGAAAGCTTGTAATTTTCAATGAGAAGAAAGCATACCCAGAAGCATCATAGACATTTCTAGATAACCTCATCTTCTTCTTCACACCTTTATACAAATCCTCCAAACTACAAGGCAAGGGATTCTCAACAGCTGGAACCTTCCTCAGCTCACTGCTATGCCCACCAACGTTCCTAAAACTCCCATCCCTAAACGCTCTATGCCCTCCTCTCACACCCCCTCCTCCTCCTCCTCCTCCACCTTCAGATCCAAAGATCTCAGCATATATATCATCCGCATCCCTAGGGTTGAACCGAAACGACGCCGCGTTAGGCGGAGGATGCTGCCTGTGCTGGTGTTGATAAAAGTGCGGCGGCGGTCTCGCGGAGGAGGAGGAGGAAGAAGAAGCCTCGGAGGCGTTCGAATCGGGGATTTTTCCGGATTTGAGGCCTTCCTCGCCGTAAAGATCGTAGATCTGGCGCTTCTGAGGGTCGGAGAGGACGTCGTAGGCCTCGGAGATGCGTTTGAATTTGGCCTCGGCTTCGTCTCGACGCGCGGAGGGGTTCTTGTCGGGGTGCCAGATCATGGCGAGGCGCTTGTAAGCTTTCCTGAGATCATCCTCCGTCGCGTTGTGGTTCACCTTGAGGATGTTGTAGTAATCCACACCCATCTGAGACAATCTTTACGAATCTCTGTGTGGTTGGCCGTCGCCGGAAAAGAGAATCGGAGACGGGTGCGTGGAGATTAGGGAAGAGAGGGAGGCGAGTTTCCACCAGGTTTACGTTTCTATAATTAAATCATTTTTACTTGTCAACAATTTGTAAAACAAATATTTTAGAAAAACAATAACCGTAATTGGAGATTCAAACATAAATTCTCGAGATATTGTAAAAAATACCTACTTGTACCACTTTTCAAAAACACCTTAATAACTTTTACCTTTATAATCTTTAGATAAATTAATCTAATACTTAGGGTTTAGAGTTAAAGGGTGAGGGAGAGTGGGAGTGGGGTTTAGTAATATAAAATTTAAGATTTTAATTAATTTTAAAAAAATTACCTCTTAAAAAGTGGTATTTATGAAAATGTCACTTTAACGATGGTAAAAGTGAAAATGGTAAAATTAAAAATACATAATTTTGATATAATTTTTAATTTTATTTTGATATTAAATCATGTATTTTGATATTAAATTTTGATATTAATTTTGATATTAAATTTCCCAATTCTCTTGGTCAAATTAATATATAATTTTGATATTAAATCTTTAATTTTATTTTGACCAAAAAAAAATCTTTTATTCTATTTTATTTATAGCTATTTTGTTAAACATGTATATTGGCGTTGACAAAAAAAAACATATATATTGGTTTGTCACAACAAGAAAGAAATAGATTGGCAGTTGAATATATTGGCATAATTAAATGATCAACTCAAATAGCCATTCAGGTTTATGTCATAAAAATAAGTTTTAAAAAATGATCGAAATAATTTTTTTTTTAAAAAATTAAATCTAGATTCTAGAATTCCACCCCGTAACTCTAAATCATAAATCTAAATTAATTAACTAAAATGATATAAATGTATATTTATACTTTTAATAAAACTTATTTTGATATTTTTTCTAAAAAATTATTTTTGTGGCAAATATTTTAGAGAATTTTATGTTTACTACATTATTGATAGCATTATTCATTTTTACTTTAATTAAAGAGTCATTTTTACAAATATCATTATTTAAAATACCATATTCTTACTACCATTTTCATGTTTATCTTAACCATTTTTATCCTTTTTTTTAAGAGAGAAAAAAAGTATTTATAACTTAAAGATTAATTAATCTAAGACTTGAGGTTTATAGTTGAAATTGGGATAGGATTTTATGTAAAATTTAGGATTCTAATTAATCTAAGAGTCTTTTGTTTATTAATTTTTTTTTAAATCCTCTTAAAAATGGTATTTGTGAAAATGTCCTTTTTACTGAAAGTAAAAATGAAGATAATATCAATAATGCGGTATACATAAAAATTTCTCAAACTTTTTGAGAACTTGTCAAAAATACCAGATTTTTCCTACCACTTTTTATGTTTAATTTAATCACTTTTACCCTTATTTTTAGAAAAAAAAACATATTTATAATCATTAAGTTAATTAATCTAAAACTAAAAGTTTAGAGTTGAAGGGTAATATAGGGTTTAGAAATGTAAAATTTATGATTATAATTAATTTTTTTTTAATTTTTTAAAAAATAGTATTTGTGAAAATATATGTTTAGTGAAGGTAAGATGAATAATGATACCAATAATGTTACATGACTATATAAAGTATTTTTTTACTTTTAAATTGGCAGTTGACTAAAAACATATATATTGGCTTTGAAGATTGTTAAATGGCATAATTATTATCTTATTTTACTTTTTTGCTCTTCGAAAAATACATGTATATCTTGCACAACACGATTTTATTCTATCCCACTATAACTAGGATTGATATGTACTAAGTTAAAAGCACCGGATTCAACTAATAGACATAAAAATAAGGGAACAAAATAATGTATTTTTAATTAAATATTAATTAGTACAATGTAAACATAAATTTTTATTTTGAGATAAGAGGGAAACAAATTGTAAAATAAATTGTGTTACTTAATTAGACAAAACGTTGTAAAACGCGTATATGTAATACTTCAGTAGGACAGTTCTTTCATGTTGTCAATCATGAACGTTATTAGAGACAGTTCTATCGGATTGTTTATTAATAATTACAAATTTAAGATAAGAAATTAGTTATAATACTATGCAATATCTCTGTTGTAAAGCTGAGTAAGAAACAATTAAACTTTGGAAGAAAACTTATACCAAAATAAATTTGAATATATTTTTGTTAATCAGATTGGATTACATTGACCAAATTGGCAGAATCTCTAATGAAACCATTCAACGAGCTTACACTATCTGAGACAGAGATAGCAAGATGATCTCAGTTCCTTCATGAAGTTTTTTTTTTTTTTTAAGTTTTCTCTATTAGTCTTATAGGTACATGTGTTCCAAATCCTTGCAATGGTTTGTTATGCTATTGCAATGCTGTGAAGAAAGACGAAAGAGATTCTTCCTACACTGTATATATTATCAACAAGAATCTTCTTAATTATACAATACATGTTTAGAAAGATGAAGTGCATTCATCTTATCTATGAAGCACAACAGAGAGGAGACTGAAGTAGAAGACAACTATACTTAAAGTCTCAAGATCAGACATAGTTCTTGTCTTAGTTGTTGATGCGGCTTGGTCTCTCCTTTATTGGTCCCAAACACAGAATTTGCTTCATCATTAATGACTTTGTATCTTTAAACTTTAGCCATTAACAAAAAGTAACCCATGTTAAAAAACATGAATCATGTGAGCATGAAATAGAAGTAATCCAGTCTCCCTTTGTTCAGATCCTCAGCTAACCAATTCCATGTATGTGAATGCTCAGTTGTTTTATGAACCGTCGAGATCAAGAAGTTAGCAAGGTAGCTCAAAACTCCTGCACCCACATAGAAGATAGAATCAACAAAGCTCTTCATCTTTTCAGAAAACTGCTTGTAGTAAAACTCCATTTGTCCAATGGCTGCAAAATCTTCTGCTATCCCTGCAAGCACTAGCTGCGGAACCAGCCACATTGATGAGATATTTCTCCAGCTCGAGCCTTGTAAGAGTGTTATACCATTGTCTAGGCCGTCACTCTTCTGAGCAATGGCACAAAGACACCTGTCGTAGAATATGATGAAAAACGTCAATACCCGACATCAAGAACACTAGATAGGTAGCCCTGCGTATCTTGAAGCCACCAGAACCTAATCTACGGTCGCTCTGGAGCGCTTGGAACACCGGATAAGTCTTTTGCAAAGTTATTGCAAGGTAGTAAAGAACGTGAACATTTCACCAATCAAAATATCTGTGTGTAATACAATCGGTATTTTCCTCTGAAAACCAGTAGATATCTTCAATTAGGACTCCAAATTTGGTGTTGATACTCTAACTAGGACACCAAATTTAGTGTTGAAATAAACCAACTTTGATGTTTTGGTGTTATGCTTTATTTTTCATTTCTGACTATAGCACCAAATTTTACACTAAAAACAATATTATATATTCTTTAACTTTTAACTTTAATACTTTAATATTTGTAACTGATAAATATTATGTTGTTATATTTAAATTATATATATATATATATATTGGTTAAAGTTTTTTTTTGTAATTTTATGTTTCTATAGAAATATTCTTTACTAGCTGGCCAATTTAAACAAGTTTCTTAAAATTTCATATTATTAAAACTAAAAATATAAAGTATGTAAGATATTTTATTTTGGTACAATATAGTGTAAACGATAATGTTTTAATCGATACTATTAACTGAAAAAATATAATAATATGTTAATTTTTGATTTTGTGAAAATAAAATTACAAATACAAAATACTATAATGTATTTATTTTTAATTACAAATTTGAACTCACTATTAAAGTTAACAATAGTATTAGATGTAACATAATAAAATATAATTTTTAATATTTGGTGTGCTGAACGATGAATAGGAAGCTATGATAATACAAATATCTTATTTAGTCTGAAAGTTCTTAATATCAAAACTTTCTTGTAACCATTAAGAACACATTTGTTCCAGCCGAATGCAAGTTAAGAAAACAAAATTTTCTTTGATTAAGATGAAAATAAAATGTACTTCTTACATGTCAAGAGGTTGCATATTTATAAGGAAAGGGGCTAAGTCTAAGAAGATTAGAATCTAATCTCCTACTTTAATCTTAGCTCATAATCTTATTTGTATAAGGAAAAATGACAACTATCTAAAGTAATATAAAAATTTTAAAACAAGAAGAAAACTAAAGCCAATAATAAAAAGGAAACATATCCTCACTGCATCAGATGGTGTTTTGGTGTCTACCTAGAAATTGAAGATTGTTACAAAAAAAAATCTCTAAACTGGACCAACAGCTAAATCTGGAGAAATAAACTATATATATTCATCCACGATTGACAAAATAACATAATAATATATGTATATAAGATTTTGTTTTTCTTAATGGATATAGCATTGGTTTTTATAAGTGTTCATGCTATTTTTATAAGAGAACAAATATAGGTGGATATATTTTAAAATAACGACTGTGTGAATAGATAGCATAATCTTTCGGCTTAGAAACCAATTTTTAAAGATGAAAGTTAGCTTGCTTATTTTAATACCTTGGTTTTGATTGATATGGGTATGAAGGTACAAAGTACAAGACCAAAGACTTGGTTGGCCTTCTCGGATTTTACCCAAATCAGTACGAATCTTATCATAAGTTAAAACCTTCTTTCGGTCTACAAAAGTGAATTAATTTTTAATCAATAAGAAAAAAGCAAAAAGTTATACTAAGTGAAGAACAATTAATTGACTTTTTGAACCGGCAATCGAAGATTCGTTTCTCTTTGAGGGAAGACAAAAAAAAAAATTAGGTTTATGTCAAAAACCTGTGAAGGCATGTGAAGGGCGACAACTTAATATATATGCATGTGAAGGCGACAAGTTACATAATATAACATAGGCACAAGTACAAATCTCTGGTTATTACATATTAAACGAAATTAAAAAAACGAGGACTAAGATTAATTTAATTATTAGATGAAGGCACCATTATCATCCAATGACCTTTCGACCGATCAAAGAGGCCTCACATTTGAACCCCGTCCACCTCTCATATGGCCACTGCTTTTTTGGCATATTCACTTGCATCTATCATTTTTAAATCGAAAGCCATTTCTCCATTAACTACTAATACATGTAGGTCCTTGTCCTTATTCAATTATATAATCAGTATAAATAATATCAACTGAACAAATAGTTTGGTCGACAAGGAAATGAAAATATCCCGTCAGCATTTTAGTGGTTTTTGATGTCAGTGGCGAGACTGGTAGCGTCATTTGCACGTCGATAGAGGTTAAAGAACATAAATACAATTAGTTGGTATTTAAAATAGATATATGGTATTTTAAAAAATGTAAATAAAAAGAAATATACCAACATCTTATCCATACTGATTTCCTTAGACTTAGAACTGATCAGAATCCAACTAGTATTACTTCAAATCATCGTTGAGTTTGATAAATAGAACATTGATAACAAAAGTGCACCCCAAAAAGAACATTGATAATAAATAAATACAAATTTCATTTAACTCAAAAATCATTGATAAAATGTAAATTGCGCTATATGAATACTATATATGCTGTATATCATTAGTGACATTTTTTAACAACATATTATTAGTGACACTATATATATATTTTGATAAACTTTATCGGTTGATCCAATCAATTTTGAAAAGAACGTACTTAATGCTATAAAATGAATTGATACTTTACTGTTTGATTCGAGTTTAGAGTGTTTTTCGATTAATATCAAGAATTGGACCGATCATTTGTTAGAGTCAAACATATTAACTACTTAGACTAAAGTTTAAACTCAAATTAATCAAATAATGATAATTTAATTTTCATAAAAAAAAACGAATTCAAATTTACATAACTACATGTTGAAGCCTAAGAGATACCTCTACACTATCACTACTTGGTTGACATTCTATTTTTGGTTGCATGACTTTTACTATTATAAAAACAGTGCGCCGGTACCTTTTATTATTTGTTCGACATCTACCTGAATAATTTATTTCAACTTGTGAACTCATATATTCACATCACACAAACATATATACATAGATATACATGTGGTATTTCACTAACGAGACATTTATAGTTTTTTTTTTGGGGGGGGGGGTGGGGGGGGGTCAATTTGAGTGTTTTGTAGACAAATCTACAATTATAGTTATATACACAAATCTAAAGTCATTTCCACTAGTATCTTCTCTCTCACATCCTTTTGAGTATTTGTTGAGATATTTATACCAAAAAAGCCTCCCAACAACCATGGCTTTGCTTCCGGTGAAGCCTCTACCCTCCCACCGCCTCCAGGCTCTTCGCTGGAATCCCATTACTCCGGCGGTTTCAACAGTTCCTTCAATGGCTTCGGCTGGTTTCAAAAGGCCTTCTTATGATCTATGTATCGATGAATCTTTAAGGCATATAAGAAGCCTAAGGTCGTGGAGCAATCGTCGGCGAGTGAGGAAAAACGCCGGCGTGTTTATGCCGGTGGCTTCTGCTGAGGATTTACCGGAGGTTTCTTGGGATTCTTGGAAGCCCGAAAAGACCACCGTGGCTCCGTCACTGAGTGACGTCATTTGGCCTGCAGCAGGTTAGTTTTTTTTTTCTGACGTCATTTAGGTTAGTAACCGTTTGAGGTTGACCATTTCTTGAATTAGTAAAATAAGAATCATGATTATTATTTCTTTGTTATTTTAACATTTTTCACATAGATTTATAAAAGACTGAAATTCATTTATATTTTTATTAATTGCATGTGTTTAATCAATTATATTTAAAATAAAAAATAATAATCATTTTAAATTAATAGTATGATTAAAGCAAGTATAAACTCTATATGAGAAAATGTCAGTAAACAGAGATAGTAATAGTTTGGTACTTTTCTTAATTAATTGGTATAATCTTTACTCGTAGAAACAAGATTGTTTGTGAATTCTTAAGCTTATAAGTATCGAAAATAGTTATAGTCTATGCAAAACATTAAATAGAGGCATATGATAGTTGGTTTATGTATTGTTGGAACCCTGTTTATGAGTAATTTGTAAAAAGTCTAGAGCAAGTGAAACCAATAAGAATACAAAGTATTAAAGATCAATTGATTTTTTTATTAAAAATTATTTAAATAATTTTTTACAAAGATTTGTCTAATCAAATTACTCACCACACAACACCAAACTCCAAATCTTTGAGCTTACAATTTGAAAATGCTATTTTCGACTTTTCCGATAGTTTTTTCCAGTGTTTTTCTCTATCTATTTTCTTAAAATAATATCACAACTTCCAATTCGATTTTCAGCCCCCTACAGTTATAAATATGCATATGGAAAGGAACGTCTACAGTAAAATTAATCAGCTCATGCCATTATAATTTTCGAACATGCATGCAAAAGATATGAAGTAGTTTATAGGTCACATAACCTTCAGGTATGTGTAACCTTGAATCTATGAGATGTTTGATGAAATAGAATATAGATGTATGGATGTTTTTTAAAAGACTTAACATGTTATTCTATTATATTTTCTGGTACGAGAAAAGGAGGTTTTGCTGCTATGGCAATAATGGGAAGGATAGATCAAATGTTAAACCCTAAAGGGATCTCAATGTCGGTTGCACCACTTGGTGCCGTCTCTGCCCTTCTCTTCACCACTCCTTCTGCACCTGCTGCTAGGGTAATCTCTAAATACGTTTCCTTTCTTGTGAAACGTTATTTGCGAAAAAAAGGCAACCTAAAATGCTAGATACTATATTAGATCAAAACGGTGATGGGTGGTGCATGTGTATTCATTTCAGAAATACAATATATTCATGGCTCAAATAGGTTGTGCAGCCATTGGAGTGTTGGCCTTCTCCATCTTTGGGCCGGGTTGGCTCTCCCGCAGCACCGCACTAGCCGCTTCCATTGCATTTATGGTCATTGCTCGTGCTAATCATCCTCCTGGTAATTGAATTCTACATTCTTCTTCTTAAATAGTTAATCTTTAAAAGTCTATAAAAATCTCATTACTAAATTTTTTTAACTTATTCATCGTAGCAATTTTTTTCCTTTCTTAATTTCCGTTGAAAGGGTTAGAAATAAATAGAGAACCGGAAAAAAAATTCATTGTAACCTTGAATCTATGACATATATATATATCATTTTGTTTATACGTTTCCGCACGAGAAATAATTGATTCATTTTTCATATGATTTATATATCTCAAATATAATTGATTAATCATTCCATATAATTTATATATCTGAACACAGCGGCGAGTTTACCACTACTGTTCATAGACGGAGCAAAGTTACATAAGTTAAATTTTTGGTACGCATTGTTCCCAGGTGCAGCAGCTTGCATCCTCCTCTGCTTCCTCGTAAGCCTTGCCTAAACTCATCTTCTCGATTTCGTCTCCAATATATATTTTTTTCAAGTTACTTTCTCATCTGTTTTTCTTAAACGAATATTATTGTTTTTCATGCTGTAAGAATATCTGATTAAAAGTTTTAAACTTTGCAGCAAGAGATCGTGTGTTACTTGAAGAAAAACTTGAAATTTTGACGAATGGAAAAGGGAGTGTTTATATGCATGTATAGACACATCGGTGGATGAGTTCATGTGCAGATTTTTTATTTATGTTAGACGTTTATCGAAGATGGTCGACGTACTTGTACCCATACATAAATGAATATATACACAAATATACATACTTTTTCACAAAACTTATTTTTTTTCTTTTGGGTTCTTCCACGTTGTGTTATTTTATGTGGTAAATCTAGTGGAAACTAGAATCTTGATATTTATAATAAACATGGTCTTTTGATTGATTCTACCAACATTTCCTATATTTTCTACAGAATCATATAATAATTGAACAAGAAGTTTTTGTTTGTTGGTTGTCTTCAGTCAATAACCATTATATATATATATATCAATCAAATAGTCTTTCTCCTTCGAAACTAGGCATTACCCATCTCAACCAACGAAGTATATTAATCATTTACTTTTAAGCTAGCTTTTTGCATGATTACTGGAAGCTATTTTATTTATGCCTTACGTGTGCCTGATTTCATATTTTCTGGCTGTATTCCTCTTATCCCGAACCAAGTAGTAGAAGAAGCAATCGAAAATATTATTTAGGGTTAAGTGCAAAAGGATCATGATGATGAGATAGGAGTTAATATGCAAATGACATTGGAGCCTTAGTTTTAGTAAACATTCAGATTGGATTAGGTGAACACACAAAATACTTGAGATTGTAATAAAAGGGCCACACCTAGGTTTTGCGAGTGTATCATATGTTATTTATAAGGTTAAAGAAAAAAACATATGCTCTGTATAACTGTGTTCATTAACCAAACACAATATTAAATAATCATAAGCCATGATATTTATCTATCTAGAAGTGTTGGAAAAGCTTATACATTTATATATGAATCATACTATATATAAATGTATACCGTTTAGAACATCCCTAATGTACTATTATTTTTAATAAAAATAGAGTATTTTCGTAAAAGTAAAAATGAAGTAATGAATAAAAAATAAAACCAGTATTCTATTTTTGGAAAATAGTCTCATTTTATTCCATTAGAGTGAAAAAGTAAAACATGATTGGAAAATATTTTAGTTAAACTCCATTCTGGAGTAAAAAAATGAATATGATTATGTTCTTATACTGAAGAGGATTTGAGAAAATAAATATTCAAATGAGTAATGAATTATGAAGGTAAACATAAACTATACAATTTCGAGGTGTATTGTATGCTATGAAATTGATTAACTGTTCACATGAGCTGGGTAAATAATATAGAATTGAAGAAAACCATAACTAAGTAGAAGACTGAAGTAGTATGCACATTCTCTACCGTTAAAGTCTGCACATGTACAGTTCTTCATTCTTACCAAATGTAAAACCCACAAGATTGTATTGTCTTTTTCATTTTCTGTCAACCCCAATTTATTTACATTGTAAGACTGTCAAAGGTGAAAACTTTTTAAGGGGTGGGAAGACAATGTTCTTTTCTTTTTTTACTTCAATCAGTCAAAAGTTAGTAGTGAGTACGACAACCATAGACACTTTCTTTCTCTCATCTCCGAGGTGGAGATTGACCAGCCAAGACAGGAGGAACACCACCGTTCTCTGCAGTCTCCAAAGCGGTGTCTGTATGGACTGGGTGAATAAGGGACTGAAGCCTCAAGAAGTAGCTCTCGCTTTGTGGTTGGCTTCTTATGTACCGAGCTTCTGTTGTCTCCGTGCTCCCTTGTGCGGAAGGTTGTTGTGTTGATGAGCTCTGGAGGTTGGATAATGCACTGAGATCAAGGTCTGGGAAAACTGAGCACCGGCACCGAGGACATTTCACGTTTAAACGCAGCCACTGGTCAATGCACTCCACATGGAAGTTATGGGCGCAAGGTAAACCTCTAACCTGTAGAATTCAGACAATGTCCCACTCATCTAAGGAATGCATTGAGACAAGAAAGCACGCAGACACAGTATTCTAGAAAAGATATGTTTAGTACCTCATGTCCGATATGGAACTCCTCTAAGCAGATTAAGCATTCACCACAATCATCTGGGACAGCTTTTAACCTGAACTTTGGAAGTTCTTGAATGAGTGCCTCAACAGCTTCAGTCTGTTTATCAAAGCATCAATCATTACATGTTTGGAACCTTGTAAACGTAAATTTGGACATAATCACAACCCCTCAATCACGGATAGGATGGCTTGGAGTCATATTCATGTTTAGGACAGTTACTAAGTGCTTAACGTACTAAGAACAAAACGACAAGACTTGCCTGAGCTGGAGTCAAGTAAAGTCCAGGATGGTATGCAGCAGCATCTTGACTTATGCCTCTCATCTCTTGGCCTGCGGCTTCAAATGCCCAGTCAGGGACCCTAATCATGTCAACTAAAATCTGGCGACAAGAAAACATACATTCGACACAAAGTACTCAAATGATCTGCTTATATAAAGGAAGTGAAGTTGAATAACTTGATCCTGAAACTTACCCCGAACTCTGAACTCGGGATTCCCTGCTGAGCACGTAATACGTGCACTTGTCTTCGCGCCAACCACTGTCAAATAATCTCACATAAGTACACTCATATAACTGGGGGTGTCCTCTTCAGAGCAACCAAAAGCTTGATGAGAGTCTTACCTTTCCAACACAGATGCAAGCAATGCAGAGGAGGCCAGAGTAGCTGAAAATCAGCCAAATGAGGAAACCCCATTTTTGGCCTTCTTCAGGTAACTATCACAAGAGAAATACGCAATAGCTCAGGAACAGGATTTGCAACAAGAATATTCATATCAGATGATCATAATAACAGCTTACACAGCTTCTTGCCCTCGTAAACCATATTGTACCGATCACAGTCCAAGCCCAAAGCAATGGATAGAGCAGCAGAGATAGGATAGAGAGCACCACCACTCTTCCACAAAACCCAATGTTCCGCTGTTGACTTCCAAAATCCCTAACAAATGTTCATACCAGAAAATGATGTGAAACACATTAACAAAGACATTCCTATATCCTTACTACCTAGCAAGATAGAGAACCGTTGCCAGTAGCTCACTCAGAGATCAGCTTGCAATTCTAAAGATAACCCAAACTAGTGTAAGAGTCTATCAACTCAACTGAAAGTTGATGTTTTCCACTTTTTTTTCCTCATAATCTAAACCTTTTCAATGAACTACATGCTTGACTGAGAAGTTATGAAGCCAAGAATTTATTAAGCAAAATAGTTCTTTTTTTCAATAACAACTCTAGGAAACCATCAAGATTCAACATATTCAGAACCTTAAGATACTCTAGGACTAGAAGCTTTAGATGGGACTTACAAGCCAAGTCCAGCAGCAAGACCATTGTCAACAAACATCAAGACGCGGAATATAAACACCGTGGTGTAATCGACCTGAGGAGGTTAGTCATGAACAAACCAAATGAAAAAAAAAAGCATCACAAACCAAAGATTTGAAGGAAATGAACAGATAAAAAAAAACAAAAGCTCATAGATAAACAAGCTCAAGTAAGGGAGGCACATACCACAATCCAAATATGCAAGGGGTATTGGCAGTTATGGTATCTCTTCCAATTGATAGCTACAATGATTCTATAAAACCATTAAGGAAACCCCAAATCGAGAGATTATCTAAATCACCTTAAACCCTACACCTGCCTATACCCCTTTGATTCCACAAGAAGATCAAAACCAAAAAAGGAAGAAACTTTCGGAGAACCCAACAAGCAGAGAGAGAGAGATATATACATATGGGGAAGGATACACACTAGTTGCAAGCATCGACAAGAAGAACCCATCGTACCTGCAAAATATTTATAACCAAAAAAACTTAACAAGGCGAAACGAATACGAAATGTGAATAAGAGATCGAAAGTCTTCTCCTTTAGATCGACCCAGATGATAGAAAGGGGATTGAAGAGAGCTCACCACTTGAAATCGACACCTCTCATCGCCATGAGAAGAGGGTCGAAGAGGGTCGAGGAGAGTTCTAATCCGAGAAAACCGTAACAAAGTATATGGAGACAATGCTGGAACTCGAATCCTCAGCTGATGGATGGATTTACGATCGTGAGTGAGGAGAAAGAGAGGATTGGTCATGGAGCTAAGTAAAGTAATGAAAGAGAAAACGGAAACCTCTGGTTTAGAAAGAAGGTTTCACGATTTGGTAGCTTTGATGCGTTAGTTTTGCGTCATGTCATGTTTATCGCTAATGTGGATCAAAGTAGCTTTGAACAGATTAGGTTTGTTCAACCTCAGAGAGAAGAAGAAACTTTATTTTCTTTTTTTTGGTCAAAGAAAAGCAAACTTTATTAGGTTAATCTATCTCAAAACAAAAGAACAGGCTGACAAATCATCTACATAAAAATATTGTAAATACTAAAAAATTGCATTACCTAATATTTTCTAGAAAATGATGTTAAAGTAGATTATCTACCAACTTTACAATTTTTAAACAAAGGTTTTTCGTGGCTACTAGGGGTGGACACCATTACTTGCTACTCGGCTTGTACTCGCTACTTGATTCGTACTTAGTTTTTAAAGTCGAGTACTCATCTTGTGCAAGTCAAGTATCAAGTCGAGTATCAAGTCGTTTATTTCAATTACTTGTAAGTACAAGACAAATATCAAGTACTAAAACAAAAATGGCTACTTGGCGTTGTTGGCTTGTTACTCATGACTTATTACCTGATATACTATCCGTTTTTACTAAATTATAATCAAATTATTTGTTTATACGATAAATAAATTAAAATAGTATATTATGGAATTATTTTAGATTTTTATTTATTTTATATTTATCATATATCACACATAAAACATATGAAAAGTAAAGAAATAATTTTTATAAAAAATTGTTTAGCTTAGAATTATGACTCACAAAATTTCTTAAACTCATATGCACGGTGTAAGTAGATAAAATATTAAATAGTTTATCGATAGTTATATAAAATAATTATATAAAAATTTATAAACTAGTTTAGAAATAGCAAGTAGTAAAATATGGCAAGTACTGACAAGTATTTGCAAGTATATTAAATTTTAGCAAGTACTTAAAACTACAAGTACTCGTTTTTAGTAAACCAAATACAAGTCTAAAATTTCATTACTCGAACAAGTTAAGCCAAGTACCAAATACGCCAAAAAAGACAAGTATTTGGCTTGTGCCCACCCCTAGCGGCTACATATGGTAATAAACATTTTAACAATTTTTTTATATTATCAATATACTAAAAAAAATATTTTATTTTGGTAGCTCAGCCAATTAAAACATTTTTTAAAGAAAAACAAGGGTTTCAAGTGTGTTTTTGATAGACACCAAACAATTACTTTAGATTCGTTATACTGTTTCTTTATATACTTTGATTAATATAATTTTGAGAAATACCCTAAAATAAACATAAAAAAAGTTTTTGTTACAAAAATAACTTTTAAAAGAGAAATGACTAAATTAATATTTATTAAATGATGTAAATATATATTTATACTCTTTGGGTTAACTAATCTAGACTTACAGTTTAGAGTTATGGGGTGGGATTTTAGAGGTGAGATTTAAAGAAAAAAAATATTAACTTTTTAAAACTAAAAAAGCTAATTTAATCATTTTTAGTCTTGAAAATTATTTTTGTGACAAAAACTTCAAAAAAAATTATTTGACAGATGTACCCTAATATTTTTGCTTTCAGCAAGTAAACCCGTCTATGAAAACTATCACACACGTCTTTCAGAACATTCGCAACGGTGAAACCCACTAGGGATCCTTCGCTATTCACTTTTTTTTTACATTTTCAGAATTAAAAAAAAATAAAAAAAATATCAACTACTCGCGGGTCGCCACGTGTCGCGGAGACCTGCAAACAGTGTAAGAACTCCCTAACCCGCAAACAGTGTAAGAACTCCCTAAGGATCGGTCCTTAGGGAATGAATTTAATGATCGAATCTTTAACTATTCATGGGGTTCATTAATTATTTAATTATTATTTCCTAAAGACTCCGCGCTAAGGACCCTCTATTGCGGGTGCCCTCACAACACAAAAAAAAAAGAGTATTGTAAGCTCAAAAATATTGAGACACACAAAAAATCTAACTAACAGTGCAAATAAATAAAGAAGATTCGGTTTTAGAGTGGTGACATGGCACCAGTAACAGAAAACTTTATTCAAATAAATAAAAATATTTGAGTATGACTCGGACAGTATGGTACATAGTACCCCAGTCGATGTTAACATTGCAACGTAATATTATCCTTGATATTTACCACATAGTTCTGCTTGTCTTTTTGAATATGCATATATTTGGTTCTAAAATCCTTCATGGTACTTCATCAGTTCAAAATTATATATGTCAACATCAAGCGTGAGAGATATTCACCAAAAATATATGAATATATGTGATGTATAAGATATTATGTGAACAGTGTGCAATGTAAGCTGTAAGATATAGAAAAAAAGTTTGTTAACTACACCAAGTATTATATAATATGGTGGAAACATCTAATGATTAAGAATATGTCCATAATATCACTACGTTTATGTTAATCCATGCTGTATGTGCAAAATAAAAATTAATATGGTAAAAACTACACAGTTAGATTTAATTGATTTTAACATTAGTTAATGGGGTCATCAATTCATAATTTCTTAAACTTCAAATTCAATTTAAAAATAATTAACCTGCAGCAACCAAAATTTATTAACCCGACCCGACTCAACAATAATCTCATCTTCCCCCATCAGTTAACCCACAAGATTTTAGGGTTCATAATAGACACAATAATCATCGAAAGCTTTTGATATTGAAAGTCACCATCTAACAACCACTGAAGACGAAAGCAATGAGAATAATTAATGTCTTCAGCTAAAAAGAATAACATTTTCAGGAAAGTACAATGGTGATGTTGGAACAAAACATCCATCTTTTTGACAATTTTTTTTGGAATGCTACAAAGGAAATTAGCACAAAGAGAAGCAATTCAGCTACATTACCATGGAAAAACACGGAGAATATGATCTGGATGTCTGGGGGAATAGTTGCCACATGGAAGTAGAACAAGAGGTAGCAGAAGAAAAGGAGATCAGCCATTAAAATTAAGGTTTTTCGATCTGATGGTAGATAAAGCTTGAGAATTCGAAGAAACATGAATCAAGGGAGGTATAAGGGGCAGAAGGAGCTTTTCTTCTCTAACTGAGAAAATTGACAAAGAATCAATCAAACCTTCACTTCTTCTTCGTAGAGAAGAGGAAGATAAAGGTATAATACACAAACAAATTTTTAAAAACTTTGTGTATGTATCAAGTTATTGTTGAGTCGGGTTGGGTTAATAGATTTCGGTTGAACCATGTTAATTTGTTTTTAAATTGAATTTGAACTGCAGAAAGAAAAAATTGAATTTGAAGTTTAAAAAATTACGAATTGACCCCATTAACTAATATTAAAATCAATTAAACCTAATTCTGTAGTTTTTACCATATTAATTGTTACTATATATACGTGGCATGGATTAACATAAATGTGGTGATGTTATCGACATATTCTCATACATTGCATGTTTTCACCATATTATATGATATTTGGTGTAGCTAACAAACATTTTTCTTAAAATAAATAAAAAGATATTCTACGAATATTCTTTAGACCTTATAAAACTTGGAATGTGTTATGATCCAAATTAAATGAGTTGAAAATTTAAATGTTAAGAATTACTTAAGTCCTTTGTAACATTCTTCGAGGGTTCAAAATAAAATAAAAGTTTTCCTTCCAAGAAATCCTTTGAATGTTCCCTAAAACATTTTCCAAATAGACTTTTGGTCTTAAAAACATTATGTATGGTTGTACTTATTATTTGTTTATAAATTTGATTTCATAGAATTTATGGAGTAAACATTTAAATTATATAGTTCATATGATCTAGATTTTGTGCAATGAGTGGTAGTGATTTCAACGGGAAAAAAAAATGAAGAAACCCACCGTTGTTTTATAAACAAAAAATAATACAAATGTTGTCTCATAAACTCACTGAACTTCAATCTACTCTTTACAAACGCAACCACTTTCTCAATGTCTTTAATGAGATACTAACTTAACCTTGTACTCTGTGAGTCCTTACAAGTCAGTCTCAACGAAAACTTCCACTTATTTTTTGCACAAATATAGCACAAATTGCTTAGCAACAAAAGCTCTTGCCAACTCAGTTTCTTGTCATGAGATCGAAAAAATTCTTTAAGATCATATTCCCTTATTTGTTTTGAACACCTCTTAGTCATTGATACAATTGAGTTCAACATGTAGTTTGAAATGATGATAAAGCATCGAGGCAGTGAGCAGCCACTGCATTAACACATGCTTTCAGTGTCATTGCATCGGCAATGAATTTTCTAATGCTCTTTCTGTTGTTTTAAAATGAGTAGCGAACATTATAACATCAAAGTATTTTATTAGTTCCTCCAATCCACTAAGCTGATCATGAGAAAATGTAGATCAAAACATGCATTGAGGTGGTCTAACTGCAATAAAGTAAAAACAAAATGTCGAGACCAGTGAGATTTTCTGGAGGGAAGTTGATAAAGTCGGTCATATGTTAAGAGAGTAACCTATAATCGACCATTTTGATGAACTGTTGTCATTCTACATATATGACTTCTTGTTGTCATATGATGCTTGGGGTTTTGGGGACAAAACATTGTTGTAAAAGAAAGTATTTGATCTGAGAGTGTGAAACTTAGGGATTGAGTTAAAAAGACCATAACTTGAGATCTTCTAGACTATGGAAGTGAGCTGGCCGTGGATAATTAAGAAATTGAGAAGGAAGATGATGTCATTTTTCTCATATTTTATAAGAGACATGACATATTTCTATGAATGAAGAACTGAAGCATGTAAACATATCATTATATGCGAGATGTCGGCACGATGGAAACCATAACCTTTTTCAAGGTACAGTTTTTGCATAAACTCAACAAAGAGCGTCAGGTGAGCTTCAAGGACTGTTTGGTCAGTTGTTCCCTACAACAAAGTAATGAGATCGCATGTGTCATCTACTGATGAGTTCATGTACTTTGCTGAAGCTGCAGCCAAAGAGGTTAACCTCCCCAACGTTATTTGCAGAACCACGAACTGTAGTTCATGTGATCCGCGAACGGTAGGAGTCAAGGTTGATCACCAAAGGTCCATTTAAAAATAAAATAAAAAACCCAATATGTAATGGAACTAACCCACAAAACATAAGTCCTATCTAAAAAATGATTGTTTCTGCTGTTGTAAACCTTCCCTTGTCTGGAGGATTAATTTTCTCTTTGTTCGACGTCTCAAGGTGGTGTTTTTCTTCTCTGCACAAAAAAAAAAAACCTACATCCTCGTTAGCATTCTCTTCTCGCCGTTTTGTAATAATTTTACCATATAAACCGATTCATACAAAGAAAAATAATCATCAATCATCATAGCACAACCAATCTATGGCTGTTTCTAATGCCCTTGTCGTTAGCCAAACGTCGTTATTGAAACACCATCATAATCCGACGATGATGACGACAGGGATTCGTGCTTTTCCAATGAACAACCAGACAACTCGAGGTCTGATCCGTTGCGAGCTTTCTTCTTCCTCTAGCGTCTCGGCTCTGCAACAGCTTAAGAAGTCTGCCATTGACAGTAACAAATCTCTCTACCTTCAAGTTATGGGGCCATGATTGCATTTGATAGATTTAACTTGTTTTACACTCTCTCTCTCTCTGCAGGATACACAAAGGAGAGAAGCAGCATTGTTGTGATTGGTCTTAGCATCCACACTGCTCCTCTAGAGATGCGTGAGAAGCTTGCCATTCCTGTGGCTGAATGGCCTCAAGCTATCTCTGAGTTGTGTTGTTTGAATCATATTGAAGAAGCTGCTGTGCTCAGTACATGTAACCGGATGGAGATCTATGTCTTGGCTCTCTCTCAGCACCGTGGTGTCAGAGAAGTCACTCAATGGATGTCTAAGGTTTTTGTCTCTGTCACTAACACTTGAGTGATGTGTTGTTTGTGTGTCTGTGTTTTGGGCATAAAGTGACAAGCTTCTAGCTTTGACAATTATTCAACATTCACAAGATTTGATCATTATACTCTTCAACATGACAAAGTTTATAGCTTTGTTACCACCGGATGTGCTAGACTAGTAGGTTTAAGCGTATGCGTTGGTGTTGTTGTGCTTATGTTTCGAAGCCCCGGCGAGAGGAGTGCTTTACACATTAATAAAGGCTGTCTCCGGGGGGAGGGGGGGGGGACTAGGGCCTAACGCCCAAACTCCTTTTTAACAAAAAAAAAGTTTATAGCTTTGATGATAATTATTCACTTGCACCCTGTTACAATAATGCTGACATGATAATGCTATTTTTCTATTGCCAGAGAAGTGGAATTCAAGTTTCTGACATCTGTCAGCACTGGTTTCTGTTGTACAACAATGACGCCACGCAACATCTGTTTGAAGTCTCAGCTGGTCTGGACTCTCTTGTCCTAGGAGAAGGTCAGATACTCTCACAGGTTAAACAAGTTAGAGAAAAACTACGCAATGGGTTTGGTATGGTTATCCCTGGGCTGTTTGAAAAGGCTATCACTGCTGGAAAGCGTGTTAGAACAGAGACATGTATCGCCTCTGGTGCTGTTTCCGTTAGCTCTGCTGCCGTCGAGCTTGCTTTCACCAAGCTTCCACCAGGATCTGCATCGTCTGCTATGATGTTGATAATTGGTGCAGGAAAGATGGGGAAGCTTGTAATCAAGCACCTGGTTGCTAAAGGTTGCACTAGAATGGTGGTTGTGAACCGAAGCCAAGAGAGAGTTGTAGCTATCCAAGAGGAGATGCCACCTGGCGTTGAGATTGTTTATAAACCTACTGATGAGATGCTAGCTTGTGCTGGGGAAGCTAATGTGATTTTCACTAGCACAGCATCTGAGACACCATTGTTCTTGAAGGAGCACGTTGAGTCTCTCCCTCTTATGGGTGATGCCAGGCTCTTTGTTGACATATCTGTTCCTAGAAACGTTGGATCATGTGTTGCTGAATTAGAGGGTGCACGGGTTTACAACGTGGATGACCTCAAGGAAGTTGTTGCTGCAAACAAAGAAGACAGGGCGAGGAAAGCAATGGAAGCTCAGGATATAATAACAGAAGAATCTAAAAAGTTTGAAGCGTGGAGAGACTCGCTGCAGACAGTTCCAACAATCAAGAAACTAAGGAGAAAAACAGAGAGAATCAGAGCTGTTTCGGTAGAAAAGTTCATGTCCAGGTATGGCAAAGACATGGACAAGAAGACGAAGGAAGCAGTAGACGATCTGACACGAGCTATGGTGAACAAGATCCTGCACGGTCCAATGAAACACTTGAGATGCGATGACAGTGAGAACAGACCGTTGCCTGAGACGCTAGAGAACATGGAGGCTCTCAACAGAATGTTTGAACTCGAACTAGAGTTACTCGAGGAGAAGATCAGAGCAAAGATGGAACAAAAATAAAGAGGCATCCATTTTTTTTTAGGTACGCTTTTGTTATAAAACAAACTTGAGTAGAGAGAGTGAACATGTCCTCTTTGATGACAAGTAAGCCACAATTGTTTTATTACGTTTGGTGGTGGTTTTCAATCGTTATCATTTACCACATCTCACATCTTACTGAACTGTTACCTTTTGTTTCTCTATCATACAGATCATTACATAATGTAACAACATTTTTTTACATATATATTCTCCTTACTTCTCGTTTAAACATCACTTTCATTTGAATAATAAAAGATCTAAAAACAGAGAAATGGCAAAGGGGACATCAACCTTTATTTGCTATATATCGTGTACATTATAGGTGTCGCAATCTATGATCATTCACGGCTCTTCTACATATAGATAGGAAGCTCATGGGGTACATTTCGAGCTATTCCAACCGTTAGGTGGATTTTGAAAACAAACCATACTTTCTAACATTACTCATTATGAGTTGTAAGCATGGAATGTGAACAAAACAAAAAGCATGGAATGTGTATCCCAATTTTTTTTTTTAAATAGTTGAAAGAAACACAAAATCTGCAGTTGATGTGAGATAACATATCACAACTCTGTTTTAACTTATTTCTCTGATCCAGGAAAGTCTTTTTAATTGATTCATGTATTGCTTATCCAATCGATGCTCCTTTTCAAGAAGAATCCTGACACTATTTATCTGTGTTTCTTTGTTGTGTTTAAAAGTAAGATTCTACACAAGTTCACCTTTTTCTGAACCGTTGTGTTGTTTATTTCCCCGTTTGAGTTCTTATTTTCTTAATCTGATATTGTGTGTTCTGATTCTAGTGAACAGTATGTGTGTACCTCATAAATCGTAGTAAAGCTTGTTTCCTTTGTCGAGAATTCTTTAACCAATTAATGAGTTTATCTCACTTGACTAATTAACTTTATCACACTTTTTGTTGTTGTTTTTGGATTGTTAAAGACATAAAAAATTTTTAACTTAATTCTTTTGCGATACATCTAAGGAGAAAATGATACTATCAACGATTCATTAGTATCAAGTATACAAGAGTTTTTTTACACAATCACCTCTACGTTTCTTTATCTTCTTAGAGACAACAAACAACAAGCTAAAGACTTAAGTTTACTAAAACTATGTGTATAGGAGACGAAATTCACTCTTAGACAAGAAAATATAATCTTAAACTCTTGACCGAATCTATCCTTTCCTCTCCTTCAACATTATGTGAATACTCCTTCAATCCTTCTATGTTTTTGCTCCTTGCCTTTCTCTTTCTATCTAATCTTAAATTCTTGTGGAATGAGTGTTAAGAGGCAAAAAATTAGGTTTAGAAAGTATATATAATATCTTCTTAAAACCCTCACACTAATGAGATTCGTCCATACTAAGACCAATAACAAATTTTCTTTTCAGCCCAAAAATGCACAACATCCACACAAATGCCTCCACAGAAAAACATTCACGCAGATTACATTCACAAAATGACATCCACATAATACACACAGATTTCATTCAAAGAATGGTATCCACAAGATATCATCCATCTAGACCAAATGCAGATAATCAACATCTTTCTGTTTATTTTGGAATTAAAAAAAACATTCGAAGACATGTTTTTGGCGTTTTTACACTGGTTTGAAGTATTAAACCTAAGTACCTAACCCCTTGTCAGTTAGGCTCCACTAATATCTCTTAATGCACGTGACTTCTCTTCATGTAATTACTATCTTAATTAGTTCACTGATAGAAGTTATTTAGCTCTATTATGTTCACATATAATTGATACGCGATTACAAGTTATATTTTTTTTGATAAGTTATATAGTATGTTACTTCAAGAATATCTGAATTTGTATTATTACAAGTCATCACAGTGATTTTCTTTTATTTGTTGGTTAATCACGTTAACTAGATGTGTCTCTTAATATATTAACTCTTTTAGCTTGATTTATTAATTTGCATTCTTGTTCTTTTTAGGTTACTAAATGCATATAAATTAGGCTCCATGATTTTTCTCATTATATTATTTAGTTTTGCAGGTAGTATTTCTCTATTTAAAACCCAAATACAAATATACAACAATTCAAATGAACTGGTGTGAATTAATATACATGTATAGTTTCATGTGTTTGATGTTCTTCTCACAGACATGCTTCATGTCACAAATTGTTTTGATCGGTTACTGTAAATCCAAGGATACTGTAATGAGTTTGTAACCAGAAGAAACCCATCTAGTTACGTGTGTGAATCCATATGATATCTCCTCAAGTATAGTCCACCGTTTTTCATGGGGAGAGGAAACTCACACGTGTGTGTCTGACAGAATGACAAAACAACCCCTACCTTCCTATGTATTCGAAAGTCAAATCCAGGGGTATTATTGTCACGAAAAGAGTTAGAAGCGGAGACGAGGAGTTTCCGTTATCTCTTTATAATCATCTCTTCTCTCCCCTTCTCTCACAGACCCAACAAACAAATAACAGAGGAAATAAAAATAAAATAAATATCGCACGTCTCTTCCTTGACAAATCTGATTAGGGTTTTTGAGCATCTTAATTTCGAAATTCTTCATACCATGATCTCTGATTCGATCACAAACGCATCTGCTACTCCAGCTCCAAGCTCGAGAGATTCTCGAAGAAAGAAAAGGGTAAGTAATCTTCTGATCTTTTCAATCTTCCCCAAATATCTCATTCATTTCTCACAATTTGAGTCTTACTTGCAGACGAACAGGTCAGCCAAATTGAAACAGAGCAAGCTAGGCCTCCGCCGTGAGCAATGGCTTTCTCAAGGTATAAAGATCGAATCTTTAGCTTCTTTTATATGATCCCTTTTGGTTTATATCGATTTGGTTTTTTTTTTTTTTTACTATCAGTTGCGATGAGTAACAAAGGGGATAAGGAGAAAACAGAGTCCATTAAAAAAACTGAAAAAGTTGAGCAGTGTAGAGAAGAAGCAGAGGATAACATTGGAAGACATCGTCACGAGAGCTTTATAGAGTCGCTTTCTAATAGTCCTAACAGTATCTTGAGTGGCATAAACTCAATCACCAGTTTTAGCAGCTGTAGCAGTGGAAGTGGTGAAGGCTCTTGCTCTGGTAATGTTACAGAGGAAGATGATGATGATGAGGACGGTTGTTTGGATGACTGGGAGGCTTTTGCTGATGCGTTAGCAGCTGATGAAGTAAATCATGAGAAGGAGAATCATTCTCCTGAGTCTTGTGAAGATGGGGGTGAGAGTGTTATCAACCAGGCATGGAGGCCAGATGATAAGCTTCGTCCTCAGGGTCTGCCAAATTTGGGAAAACAGCGTAGTTTTCCGGTTATGAGCTTGCGTTTTAGTTCTGTGGAAGTACCGTCTTCTTGTCCTATTTGTTATGAAGATCTGGACTTGACTGATTCTAGTTTCTTACCGTGTCCTTGTGGATTCCGGCTCTGTCTTTTTTGTCACAAGACGATTTGTGATGGAGATGGGCGTTGTCCAGGTTGCAGAAAACCATATGAGAGGAACATGAGCAAGGTTGAGACTAGTGTTCGAGATGGTGGTCTGGTTATTCGGCTTGCTCGTTCTTCTAGCATGTTTTGCAGGTCATGAGGAGAGAGGATGTTGCTTTTCTAGGACTCTTGTCTGTTTGTTTCCTCCTTGCTTTGTATTTTACTCGCATGTTATACGTTTTTCTTATGTATAGAATGTGTCTTTTGGCACGTGAGAACTATGAACTATGTTCTTGTATGTCAATGACACTTCTTCGTCTGAAATATGTGGTGGTGGTGGCGGTGCTGATGTAGAGTGATGTGTGTGAGTACATAATGGTACACGAGTTTCAAATACATAAACTTGCAATAAGTCTATTTTCCATTGCCTCCTAGAACCTTGCTTATGTATTATTATTCTAAAGGTATAAATTAATATCTTATGATATCATAGAATGGACCATGAACATCATAATGAGATTGATATGGTCTGGTTTTGTTGCTCTTGATATACTTTCTCCGTTGAACGAGTTCCCGGCTCCTGTTGCTCTGTTGCTTGTCCTGTCATTCTATGCAAGGGCGTAAGCCCGGTGAAATAGTTGATGATTTCTTCATGGCTGACTGCTAATGTATGTTATGCATCATTGAATTGACTCAACCGGTGCATCGTTCTGATGGAAAGTAGATCTGGTAGGAACTTCTTGGCAATGCGAAAATCTACTCTTATGTTTACTTGTGTCTAGGAAACAGATACATGTCAAGTAATCTAGCAATATAGAAGAACAAAAGGGCAAGTTTTATGTGGTGCGTTTTAAACATTTCTTCCTAAGTTATTGTAGTAGCTAAAACTTGGAGCGTTTGCACAGCCAAATGTTTTTGAGGTTATAAACCATGTTCTTAGTAACCTCCAGCTCTTTTGTGATGTGTATTATGGTTATCTTTCACTGTATATTTCTTTCTGCCAACGCTAAGGAAGGTTGCTTGTTACTGGTTCATTCTATTTGAGATGGCTTTAGGCTTTAGAGCAAGTTTTCATAGTACAAGATAACTGTTAAGTGGAAACCAAATTTGACATTAAGATAGAGAAGTATTTTACATATCTTGTTGATCTTAGAGCATGTTTCTTTTTTTTTTGATCAAACAAGCATTTCATTTCCAAAAGAAGCCTACACTCTAGGAGTGAGGTTCATTACAGACACAGCAAGGGCTGATTTTGCCACAGAATCAGCTTCCGAGTTGAAGTTTCGAGAAATAAAATCAAAGGAGATTACATCAAAGAAAGATAGAAATTGATAGATATCAAACATGATACCGAACAGTTCAGGTTGATACCCTCCCTTCTTCAATAGATTGATCAGGGATAAGGAATCAGAGAGAACCGCCAAGGATCGGACGTTTGAATACACGGCAAGAGATACCGCACGATGAACCGCCATGGCTTCTGCCATTAATGGTGAGGAAATAAACCTGTGAACTTCTGAGAAATTAGGAAGAGAAAGTACTGTTCCTCCAGAAAACACTCCCCCTATGCCACAACGTTCTGTCAAAACGTCCCAAGCCGCATCTACCTTACAAACTAGAACTCCAGGTTGCACCGGTGGGGGGAAGCAGCCGCCTTGTCGTTGGGCATGGTTTGAACAGATACTGAGGGGAGAACCTGAATTAGATTCCATTTGCGCATGACTCCATTCTTTGGCATCTTTGATGCTCTTGAGAATAATCTCTTGAGCAGTGAAAATTCTGTTTTCAAAGACAAGCTTATTCCTCGCTTTCCATAAATTCCACACAATCCAAGGCCAAAGAGGGACAGATAGACCAACTGGTGGTAATGGAACATAGTCATTTCCCTTCTTGATTAAGTCTGCAAAAGAGGAGATAGAGCTTGGTGGGCGTAAGGCGATCGGAGAGTTATTCCAAACAGCTTCTGCCAGAGGACACTTGAGGAAGACGTGAATCTCATCTTCATGAGCATCACAATGTTTGCACTTGAAAGTCGGTACTCCCCTCTTTTCCAGATTGGAGCTGACAGGTATAGCTTTCCTCATCACTCTCCATAGAAAATCCTTCAGCTTGGGACCTGTTTTTACATTCCAAAGGTGTTTTAACCAATTAACAGGTTCAGATGTTACTGTCAACGGCTTAACCGCTGTAATACCGAGGCCATAACCTGTTTTTGTGGAATATATTCCTGATTTTTCCGGGAGCCAGACTAGAGAGTCCCTCGAAGGTGTTGAGCTTGTTTTTATTCGCAAAATATTTTCCTCATATTGAGGTAGAATTCCTCTGATCTTCTCCACCTCCCATTTGTTAGTAATAGGGCATAAGAGATCAGCAACCTTGAGGGAGGAGCTTTCTCGATTAGGAGGACCCATCGGTTGGCATGGGTTTTTGAAAGAGAGCCAAGGATCATCCCATAAACGAATACTCTCGCCATCACCTACTGTCCAGCTTAGACCTTTTTTAAGTAAGTCTCTGCCTGCCAGTATACTTCGCCACCCGTGTGAAGCTGTTGCTGGAGCCGTACACTCCAAAAAAAAGCATTTCGGGCATACTTTCCCAATAGGACCTGGGCAAGGAGGGACTGTGGTTCCTGGATTAATCTCCAGCCAATTTTTGCTAGTAGGGAATCATTGAAAACTTCAATGTCTCTAAACCCGAGTCCTCCTGCATATTTTGGCAAAGTCATTGAATCCCAAGATACCCAACATATCTTTTTCTTTTCCGGTATAGCATCCCACCAGAAACGCGTAAGAAGCGACTGGATTTGTTTGCACAAAGAGATTGGGAGCTTGAAGCATGACATAGCATAACAAGGCATTGCCGATAGAACCGATTTGAGCATAACCTGTTTTCCGGCTCCGGATAGAAATCTTGTCGACCAACTGTGTGCCTTTTGTCGTATCCTATCCAGAATAGATGCAAAAATATCCCGTTTTCTACGGCCAAACTGCTCGGGTAGACCAAGGTACTTCCCTATCCCACCTTTTAAGGAAATCTGCATTGTTTCCTTGACTCGATCTCGGATACACACTGGTGTTTTGGCAGAGAAAGTTATGGCAGATTTCTGAGGATTAATCTTCTGCCCCGACACTGACTCGTAGGTCGACAGTATCTTCAATAAATCTGATACAGAAGCTGGTTTAGATTTGCAAAAGAACATAGTGTCGTCGGCGAAAAGTAAGTGGTTAATGGATGGACTGCTGCGAGAAACCCTGATCCCCGGGAGAGACCCATCGGCTTGACCCTTTGCACAAAGAGTCGCTAGAACCTCCGTACACAATATAAAAATATGAGGTGATAAGGGGTCGCCTTGTCGCAGTCCACGCGACGGTTTGACAGATCCTTGAGGTGCTCCGTTTATCAGAAAGGAGTAAGACACTGATTCAATGCAACTCATAATCCATGATATCCAGATAGGATCGAAACCAAGCTGATTTAGTACTTCCTTGACAAACTTCCATTCAATCCTATCATATGCTTTGCTCATGTCTGTTTTCACAGCCATTGAGCAATACTTCTTGGCCTCGGAGGTACGTAGGAAGTGGAGAGTCTCGTGCGTTATGAGGACATTATCCGTGATTGCTCGTCCCGCAACGAAAGCTGATTGAGTGTTGGAGATGAGGGCTGGTAGCAGAGGTTTGAGTCGTCGGGTGAGGATCTTTGCGATGACCTTGTAGTGAGTGTTACACAAAGCAATGGGTCGGTAGTCCGCCACTGCTCTGGGTCCAGTAACCTTCGGTATCAGCCTGATATGCGTCTCATTTTGCTGCGGGTTCAGGTGGTTCGAGGTAAAGAAGTTCCTAACGTCCTTGATAACGTCTTTACCCACTATGTGCCAATAGGTTTGGTAGAAGGTAGCTGAGAAACCATCTGCCCCGGAGCTTTGCCTCCATTTATAGACTTAACTGCTTCTAGGATCTTCGAATCACTCGGTATAATTATCAACATTTCATTCATCTCCGGTGTAACCTTCTTGGTGAGGAGTCCATGGATCTGCGGAAACGACTCATTACCATTAGATGTGAAGATTTGGGTGAAGTACTCCGAGATCACTCGGGCAATGTCTTGCTCTTCGTAGACCACACCCCCCTGCAAGTCCTCAATAACTGGTATGGAATTTATTGTTCTTCTGGTTCTGGTAGCAGCGTGGAAGAAACCGGTATTTCGGTCCCCTTTCTTAAGCCACTGAATTCTGCTTCGCTGCTGCCAGAAAAGTTCCTCGGCCAGGTATGCGTGGCGAAGTTCAGAATTGATGCTCTCGATGAGGGTAGGGTCTGGTGTGGCGTTTGATAGGGCTGCTTCTAGAGCCTGCTGGTTTCTTTTAATAACCAAGTTGCTCTGAGTTTGTTTCTCTTTGGACCATTGAATGATGCTTCTCCTACACGCATTCAGTTTCAGAATCACAGAAGCAAGCGGAGAAGAATTCCAAGCTGAATCGATTAAGTCATGGACCTCTTCCTGATCCGTTAAAGCCCTGTTAAAACGAAATAAACCCCTCCGCTTGGGTTTTTCAGCGTTGAAATAAGAAATCAATGGCCTATGATCAGAACCTTCGAACCTTAGATATCGACATCTCCCCATTGGAAAAGCTTCGGACCAAGAACAATTACCCATAGATCGATCAAGTCTGGAGCGTATGAAGTGTGTGTGTCGATTTCCCCGCCATGATAATTGTTCACCAGAATGCTTGAGATCCCATAAGCCGTTTTGGGCTACAAAGGATCTAAAAGTTGTAAAAGACCCCTCTGGTCGCGCCGGTCCACCAATCTTTTCTGCATTGTTGAGTATGTCGTTGAAATCTCCAGTAAGTAACCAAGGTGCATCTCTTCCAAGCCCAACTGAATTTAGCTTGTTCCAGAATGTATTTCTATTTTCTGCTGCCGGGGTTCCATAAATAAAAGAGACAAAGGATGTGTTACCTTTAAAAACAATTCTTGTATCAATTAGATTGGGAGAAGATTCAAGAAATGTGATGTCAGTATCATCATTCCAAAAGAGAGAGAGTCCCCCACTGAGTCCTATGGGTGGTACAGAAAAATAGTGAGCAAAGCAAAGGCTTTGAAGCTTCTTATTAATAAACTCATCCTCGTTCTTAGTTTCCATAAGAAACATTACATTAGGAGCCATATTCTTATGGATCTCCTTTATTCGCCGGATTGTCTGGACACTCCCCAAGTCCTTGACAATTCCAGCTAAGCATGGTTAAGTGATGTATCTAGGTTTTTACGTGTTTAGTTGTCTGTTTCATTATGTTTTTCTCGGTTATTCGCTTGTTTTCGTTTGTGTTTCAGGTAATTAGGTAATAAAGCGCGTTAGGAACCATTGGCAACTACATACTGGAATTCCGAAGAAATCCGTACCAATCGGAAGGAGTTAGAGCAAGAAACGAACAACAGATCAAGCCGAAAGACAAATCACAAAGTCCAATCGATCGATGGCGTTTTACTATAAAAACCCATCGATCGATGCATAACTGCGGAAGAAGCCGAGCTAAAGTGATCGATCGATTGTACAACACAATCGATCGATTGAACCAAACTCCAAAATCGTACCATCATGCATCGATCGATGCATTTTCATCCAAAAATGCATCGATCGATTGACGTCCCGCGGCCACCAACTTCACCAACCCAATCCCACTTCACCAAGAACTCCACTTGACAGCTACACCAACTCACCTTTCATTATTATGTCTGGAGCTTTTGGAGGCCTTCACCTGTGTATAAATAGAGGGGTTGCATCCCATCCCAAATGATCCAATCTCATCTCACTCTCATCCCATCACAACACAATCTATCTATCTTAGTTTTAGTTCTTGTTCTTAGTTTAAGTTCTTGTTCTTGTTGAAGTTTGAAGTTATATTTGAAGTTTGAAGTTTGAAGTTCATCGATTACTTGAAGAGAAACTCTTTCTCTTCCTAGAGAAGCTTTCTAAAACCCTTTACTCTATTGCTTTTATGAATTCAATTATGTCTTGTGTTCAAATTAATATGTGTGAGTAATCTATTAGTTAGGCTAAGGTGATTCAAGGGAATCCATGAATCACTGAAATTAATGTGTTAATCAAGGGAAAATAATCATCTGGTTCTTCATCTAAATTAATCTTAATGCTTGAATTAGAAGGTACACCTAGTTCATGATTAATAGGAAATTAACACACCAAAAGTGATAGTTAAAATCCCGAAAAGAATCTAGATGAGCAAAGCTCCGTAGCCAACGAGAGTTGTTGTTATAGACTTTGTGAACATATCGAACCTGTTAAGAATGCATGTTTAGGATTATGAATATGGCGAGAGTTGATATTTGAAATTCTATAACATAGGGTTTAGTATTGCGAGAGTAGGCTAAACTATTTGAAGTTGTTTGAGTTCAAGAACGGTTCTAAATCATATTCCTTGATTAATACTTGTTTCATGGTAATTGTATTTCCCGAGAATCACCCAATGCCTAACGCCTTTTAAAATTATAAATCAAATTTAAATCAGTAGCAATTGTGACAACCAAAACAAACAAAGCCCCTTACATTTGTTCTAGCTTGATTTTACTCTCAAAGTTTCATAGTGTACCCTTGGTCCTTGTGGATTCGATCCCTAAGTACTACCGCGCATTACCGTGCACTTGCGGTTGGTTTTTAGTGGTAAAACCTGAGCACATCAAGTTTTTGGCGCCGTTGCCGGGGACCAATAGCGTTACCTTTGGAACTAGGACTGGAGTCTAGTCTAGAACCCTATTACAAAAATAAAAAAAAATAAAAATATTTTCGATATTACTAATAAACTCTTTCTTGATTTTCTTGTGAGTGTTGCAGGTATATGAACACAAGAAGCCGAAGTTCTGAAGAACTAGCGGTCGTTTCCAACGAAGAACTTGCAAGAATAGAAAGAGAGAACAACAGAAGGAGAAGAAACATGGCTGGAATACATAACCAGCATGGCGAACCCCAAAACATCCAAAATCTTCCTATAGATGATGATCAAAACGCTGCTGCTGCTGCTGCCGGAGTGTTCAGACAACCCCAACCACTTCCTAATCCAAGACAGAGACGAGATCAACCTCGCCCCATTGGAGCTGTCGACACTCCGCACACCTATTACCATAACCGATCAGCAATACAACCTCCTCCGATCAACAGGCAAGACTATGAGATCAAACCTCAAACTATAGCTCTGGTCAGACAGAGCATGTTCTATGGTCTCCCGTCCGAAAGCCCTATGGATCACATTGAGACCATTGAGGAGATCAGCAGCACAACAAGATCAAATGGAGTTCCCGCTGATTATCTACGGTGCAAGCTGTTTTCATTCTCTCTTGGAGACAAAGCAATGAGATGGCTGAAATCTCTACCTCCAGGATCTATCACAACATGGGAACAATGCAGAGCCATGTTCCTGGACAAATTCTACACAAAGCAAAAAACGGCTAGCTTAAGGAGCAAGATCACTAGCTTCAGACAAAATGACTCTGAACCGGTGAGCGAAGCGTGGGCAAGATTTAAAGAGTACCAAAGAGAGTGCCCGCATCATGGGTACTCAGACGAGCACATCCTCAACATCTTCTACGATGGAGCAAGCTGGAATGTCAAGAACTCTCTCAACGCAGCCAGCAATGGAGATTTCATGACAAGAAACCAAGAGGAGGCTTACACTTTGATCGAGAATCTCGCCACAAGCTCCAGCAACCTGAATGAAGAATATGATAGATCAAGGAAAGGCGGAAATTCAGAGAACAAGAAACTAGAAGAGATGAGCGCAAAGATCGACATGCTTATGCAAAGGGATCAAAGGGCGGTCAATGCCATTGAGGGTTATGGAGAAGGAGCTTTCTACTTTCCAAATCAAGAGCCACAAGATCAACAAGCTGCAGTCAACTTTGTGGATGGCCAAAATCTTGAACAACAACCTGTGAACTACATTGGTGGACAGAACTATCCACAAAACAGAGGATTCCAACAACCAGCTTTTGGACAGAACCAAGCACCGAGGATCCCACAGGGACAGCAAATCTATCAACACCCAAACTACGGGCAGAATCGACCATTTGGGCAAAGCTTGGGGCAAAACCGTAACCAGAACGCAAACTTCAACCAAGGAGGGTACCAACAGGGGCAACCCTTCAACTCTTTCCAACCGCAGAATCAAACCCAAGTTCAAACCGGTGGAAGCTCTGTTCCGGCTGCTCAAGAATCTAAGCTTGAGGCAATGATGCAACAGCTGATTCTCAACCAGCAGAAATCAGCCACAGAGATCAACAAGAAGGTCGACACCATATTCCAAGACATGAACAACAGATGGGAATCTCTTTCCGCACATGTCAAGAAGCTGGAGACTCAAGTTGCTCAAACCGCAGAAGCTGTCCAGAGACCGAATGGAGTTCTTCCTGGAAGAGGAGAACATAACCCAAGAAAAGACCACTGCAACGTTGTCATCTCTGCTAAAGATGAATTGAATGATCATGTGAGAGAGGTGGACGAGATTGAAAGACTCCTCTATGGATCTACACTTGTGCAAGATGAGGTACAAATTGTAGCCAAGGCTAATACTCAAGCCGTGGAGAAGGTTGAGAAAAAGGTTGTGCAACCAGTTGGAGTAGGAGCTACGATATCACCTTATGAAAAACTCCCATATCCGAAGAAGGTTATCACTAAAGCTCAAAAGAAGGTCATCTGCAAATTCAGAAAAGACTTAAGTGACATCGGAGTTAAGCTTCCAGAGCTTAATACAATGCAAGAAGCCTATGTCCAAATGATGCTCATCAAGGACATTCTAGATCACAAAGAAGAAGTAGCGGAGCTTCTAGACGTCTCTACAGCAATGATCGATCGACAAGTCCCACCAAAGTCTCTCCCTAAGCTAGAGTCACCAGGGAAGTTCACACTGTCTTGTTCCCTTGGTAAAATAACCATGAATGATGCTCTTGTGGATAGTGGTGCCAATGTCAATGTCATCTCAATGGAAATGGTGAAGAAACTCGGTATTGAAAGCATGGAGCCAAACAAAACCTCTCTCATGTTTGGGGATTCGTCTTCCACAACCCCCACAGGCCTCATCAAGGATTTTCCTTTGAAAATTGGAGGATGCACGATCCCTATAGACCTCACAGTTGTAAAGATGGCAACTACGAAAAGAGTTCCTTTGGTCCTTGGTACTCCATTTCTCGCAACAGTTGGAGCATGTATTGACTTCTCAAATAAGAAGGTCACACTCGTCAATGTCAACAAGGCTGTCTCCTACCCGATCCAGTCTTCAATGAATGCTGGTTATTGTGGAACAATCACTCGTGAAAACACATCACCCGAGAAAGAAGTGAAACCCTATGATGAAGTTGTGTTATGGAGTCACGATGGAAGCAAGTTTGTGGAGAACGGTCAACGCCTCAAACCACACCTCGCCTACACTGAACCCCCTGGAAGAGAAGACGATGTCTCCCTGGGAGAACCGACCCAAAGTTAAAGAACCAATCGAAAGTCAAGCTAACGACTGTAAACAAGCGCTTGGTGGGAGGCAACCCACCGGTAAGTGTGAGTAAGTTTTATTTTTGTTTTAAAAATATAAAATTATATACTAAAAAAAAAAATATATATAAAATAAAAATATGAAAATATATATATATATAAAAAAAAAAAAAAAAATAGGGTGTTTTAGGTTCCAGTTCGAGTGGGGCACGCAGGCAAACGAAGAGATCCAAAAGGACTGAGGACACCGGTACATCTGGAGCCGCAGATGAGGACTAGGGCTACCACCGCCCAATATGGTCAAGTGTTCTTTTACGCGCTATTTACTATTTTTATTTTTATGATCTGATTTTTCAGTGGTTACACCAGGGACGGTGTAAACTAAGTCTGGGGGGAAGTACTTATCGTACTCTCATTTTGAGTCTGCTACTTATTTCTTTTTCAGGATTTCTTTTGGTTTAATTTTAGTTTTGTTTGATTTATTTTGATTCGTATTTTGCTTTGCCTCCTAAACAACCTAATAACTAATATCTGAGTACCATTCTTTGAGCTACAAACTGCAGATTGTGAAACATGGAAAGAATCCACAAAACTTTGATCAACCAACATCCATGCTTGCAAGAGTAACCAAAGAATCCAAACTGACCGACCATTCAATCTACTCAAAATTTTCTCATCTTGGGGCTTGGTATACACATGATCGGAATCTCTCTTCAGGACTAAGGAAACAACGAAGTCTATACCAATCCGGTTCCCCTCTCTTTCCCCTTCAATAAAAAGAAAAAGAAGATAAGTAAATCATCTACAACTTTTAAGAAGTAAACCAAGACAAAAATCAACTTGGGAAACATGATGATAAATCATAACTCAGTATGATTTGAAGGATAAAGGTCAAAAAGAAGTGATCAGGGCTTGGTGGCTACAACCATTAAGACTTGCATCATGGAAGCCTGTCCAAAATCTCGGTCAATTAAAAAAAATACCAAGTACCCTCGAAATAAAGGGAGACATTGACTGAGTGGAGCGAGAAGAAAGAGGGGAAATGAACCGGAAAAGACCAATCGCGTTGTCAAAAGCCTGAAAGAGTAAGAATCCATGAGTCTTTTGATCGATATCCCCAAGATGAGACCGCACCTTAAATTCTAAAAAGGTCGGCAGTGGAAACTTTGGACACTTCTTGCAAAGCTGTGGTTTGAAGATAGTTGAGAAATAAGGATGGGGTAAAAGTACGTGGAATCCTTCCTAAATGTTGGTACTAACTGATGTGGTTTAAAACCAACATATGGTGAAAATGGTTGTTTGCAGGTATTAGCTGTTTTTCTTGTCGGATATTTGCTTGAGGGCAAGCAAATGTTCAAGTCTGGGGGGATTGATGTATCTAGGTTTTTACGTGTTTAGTTGTCTGTTTCATTATGTTTTTCTCGGTTATTCGCTTGTTTTCGTTTGTGTTTCAGGTAATTAGGTAATAAAGCGCGTTAGGAACCATTGGCAACTACATACTGGAATTCCGAAGAAATCCGTACCAATCGGAAGGAGTTAGAGCAAGAAACGAACAACAGATCAAGCCGAAAGACAAATCACAAAGTCCAATCGATCGATGGCGTTTTACTATAAAAACCCATCGATCGATGCATAACTGCGGAAGAAGCCGAGCTAAAGTGATCGATCGATTGTACAACACAATCGATCGATTGAACCAAACTCCAAAATCGTACCATCATGCATCGATCGATGCATTTTCATCCAAAAATGCATCGATCGATTGACGTCCCGCGGCCACCAACTTCACCAACCCAATCCCACTTCACCAAGAACTCCACTTGACAGCTACACCAACTCACCTTTCATTATTATGTCTGGAGCTTTTGGAGGCCTTCACCTGTGTATAAATAGAGGGGTTGCATCCCATCCCAAATGATCCAATCTCATCTCACTCTCATCCCATCACAACACAATCTATCTATCTTAGTTTTAGTTCTTGTTCTTAGTTTAAGTTCTTGTTCTTGTTGAAGTTTGAAGTTATATTTGAAGTTTGAAGTTTGAAGTTCATCGATTACTTGAAGAGAAACTCTTTCTCTTCCTAGAGAAGCTTTCTAAAACCCTTTACTCTATTGCTTTTATGAATTCAATTATGTCTTGTGTTTCAATTAATATGTGTGAGTAATCTATTAGTTAGGCTAAGGTGATTCAAGGGAATCCATGAATCACTGAAATTAATGTGTTAATCAAGGGAAAATAATCATCTGGTTCTTCATCTATATTAATCTTAATGCTTGAATTAGAAGGTACACCTAGTTCATGATTAATAGGAAATTAACACACCAAAAGTGATAGTTAAAATCCCGAAAAGAATCTAGATGAGCAAAGTTCTGTAACCAACGAGAGTTGTTGTTATAGACTTTGTGAACATATCGAACCTGTTAAGAATGCATGTTTAGGATTATGAATATGGCGAGAGTTGATATTTGAAATTCTATAGCATAGGGTTTAGTACTACGAGAGTAGGCTAAACTAAAAAAAAGGTTGTTTGAGTTCAAGAACGGTTTTAAAACATACCCCTTGATTAATACTTGTTTCATGACAAATGTGTTCCCGAGAATCACCCAATGCCTAGCGCCTTTTAAATCATAAAATCAAATTAAATCATTAGCAATTGTGACAATCCGAACAAACCAAAACCCCTCATATCTGTTCTAGCTTAATTCTACTCTCAAAGTTCCATAGTGTAACCTTGGTCCTTGTGGATTCGATCCCTAAGTACTACCGCGCATTACCGTGCACTTGCGGTTGGTTTTTAGTGGTAAAACCTGAGCACATCAGTCAAGGAAGAAGAGGTTACTTTGCTAAAGATCAACAAAAAAATATAGAGATCTTGAAGAGGAAATGAAGTCCTATATTTATGGTTTGTTTAAGTCTTCTTTTACTGCCTTAGCAGTTGAGGTACGCGAGATAATTGAAGACCGGTTTGCCAAATTTGAAGAGATTGTCCTTTCATCTCAGACTACTGGTCCTTCTCGTGCTCCTGCTCCTTCTCACACTCCTGGTGCTGATCCGACTTCTACTCAAGTTCATGGTACTATTCCGGCTTTTACTAATGCTTATGGTGCTATTCTAACTTCTATTCATGCTCATGATCCAACTCTGGCGTCGACTTACACCGGTGCTCCTGGTCCTTCTAATTCTCACACTGGTGCTCCTGCTCATTCTCACAGTCAAGCTCATGTTCCTTCTGGCAGTCGAGCTCCGGATTTTCTCGCACTCGAGCTTCAGTTGCTTCTCACACTCATGGTGGTCCTGCAAATGTTGATAAGACAAGGTTACAGACAAAGGTAAACAAGAAATAAATCCTTTTTGATGTCATGTATTGTACTTGCGCTTTGTAATTTTAATGTAAGGATTATGTTTTGTTTTCCGTTTGTAATATTAATGTAAGGATGATGTATTGTACTTGTGGTTTGTAATATTGATGTAAGGATGATGTATTGTACTTGCAGTTTGTATTAATTGTTGTAATATATATGTTTTAAAAGTGTTAATGCTATGTTTTTTTTGTTTTATAACCACGATGAAGACATGTCTGATTTATTTGACAGCTTTTTTGGCACGTTAGATGTCAATTTAGAGTCCCAAGAACACAAGATAGTGGGCAACCTTATACAAGAATCTAATGTGAAAGGTTTTGATCCATATCAAGACAAGCAATCCGAAGTCCATGAGGATTTCACCACGCCAATGACTTCTTTTCAGCCAGAGAACTTTAAACGGTCATTCTTTACTTATATTGACAAGCCAAAAGTCTATTCCAAAGCCATCAACTACTCATTGGTTTTTGTTTCAGAAGACAAATGGTCCAAATTAATTGAATGGTCCTTGAATCTCACGTAAGTAATATTTAATTAATTTAGTTTTTCTTCTCAATATTGGCTTGTCATATTGTCACACTGATGCTTTCTCTTTACAATTGAATTCAGATTGGGACATCAACATTTGACGCAAAGTCATCTTCGTGTATAATGGGACCTAATCATTGGTTCAAAAACTAAGTAAGCTTAGTTATCAGATACTTTCTACATCTAAAATCGGTTGTTGGTTCTCATTCATTACATTTTTGTATTATGCTTTTCAGGACATAGACGCCATGATGTATTTGTTCCAGGACAAAACCTCTTTGCGTCGAAGGAAACCGAACCGGGTTGCTTTTATGAGCTGTTTGTTTAGTAATCAGATCACCTCGGTCATCAAGAAGTTTCAGGGGAATAAGAGAGGGCACAAACTCGAGAACACTCTTCTCAAGTATGGCAGAGGTGAGCTTTCATATCATGGAAGAACATGTGCAATATGAGATGTTGATGTCGTTCGTCTCTACGTCCCGGTTTTTGTCAACCAAAACCACTGGATATCTATGTGTGTTGATCTTGTGAACCGAACAATTGAGGTATTTGATTGTGGGGATAGGAAAAACAACAAAACCGTGGAAGCATTCACCATCATGATTCCACGAATTGTGAAGGCTGTCCAATCATCAGAAAAGAAGACAGATCTCGATGTCAAACAGTATACTGTTTCATATGTCCTGTTGCCCGCCCTAAACAAGAGTGATAATGATTGTGGTGCACATGATTTGAAGTTCATAGAGTGTCATGTACTTGACTTAGATTTCTCTTTGGTGAACAGCGAGAACATCCAAGAAACCCGACATAAGACAACATATGATCTATGGGAAGCAACAAATGTTGAAGTCTTGCAGTATCGAATGTCCACATCTAAACCTCCTAAGCGTGCCCCAAAGAAAGTTTTTTGTCTCATTTAAGTTCAATGATTATTATCTTTGATATTTTGGATTTAAAATACATACGGAATTGTTCTATTATTTTGGGTTCAAGTTGTTTGAGTTCATGATCTTTTACATAATGCAACTATTACTTTTCATAAATAATCATTGACCAGGTTGTAGCTATAGCATTTGCCGAACTTAAGGAATTCCAGATGTGCTAAGAGAGGATAGTAGTTGCATAGTTAAGATGGGGTGTGTGTGCGTTTATACCATCTCAAGAGGTTTTATTATAGGGAAAATTAGAAAAATGCAACACTCTCAATTTTTATTTTTTCTGCTAGGACTTTTGATTTTTTAAACTACTTGACATTTTTAATCTTTTGTAGTGGAAAATAATATTTTTATTTTTATTTTTTTTTAGAAAAATGAAAATTATTGGAAAGACTATCTGTATGTTATTTTTTCTTTAAAATAAATTATGTAACCATCTTTTGTTTTATGTCCTACCTAAGCATATAATACTTATTCTAGCAGTCTACTTAATTTAGAACTCGAATACAAAATACATTACAATAATTTTTGGTTATAAAACATAACCAAAATTTTCTTACTTATTATATTCTTGCTAGAATTTATTTGGTTGCATTATAGTTAGATATCAGTGATCTATATCTACCTCGAATATGTGTTATAAAGTTTACTCTATGACGTAACTTAACTTATTTATGTTTCATAACCTGCCATAACTATAACCTTTGAGTCTACATGAGCAAGAATATATATATATATATATATATATATATATATATATATATCCCACCTACTATTAATTGTTATAATATACATAGTTTATATATGCCACCTAAATTACGAAAAATAGAAGTTTCCATATTTCTGTTATTTCTTTCTTAAATCTATTTTAAATATACAGTAAATCTCGCACAATATATTATCTCTCACATATTTCTCTCCCACAAATTTTTTTTCCTTTTTAATAAAAACTTAATCAATTACGAAATATTAAAATTTTAATTAAGGTTAATTTTGTTTTTAAAAGGTATAATGGTATTAAAAGGAATATAAATCCTATTTACCTAAATAATTCTCTAAAATTCTTATTGGTGAATACCTAAGTTGAGACTTGAGAGTGTCCTATTTTCCAGTTTTCTCGATATAAAATTCATAACTTTATAAGCATTATCCGTATACCAAAAAATGGGAAGCAACAAGTACATAGGGAAATTAACCATTTTTCATATGACTGTCTATAACTAAATAGATGCATTTGGTTTTGAACCCACATTCTCAGAAAAATAAAGTCAAGATTAGCTACCCAATTTAGGTAGATAGATACCACGAAATTTTATATACATGTTATTATTTGTAATAAATTTAGGGCATGTACCCCAACATTTACAAAAACATAAATTTTATCAGTGTTCTTCCACAATTTTTTTACCTTCCTTCGCAACATTCTTTTTCTTGTTTGCGTTGTAGCTACCGAAAAGACTCTCCATTTCTTCCAAAGGCATACCGCGTGTCTCCGGAAGGAAGGTAAAGAAGAAGATCCATGCAGTGGCCGCAACTCCGGCGAAGAGGAGGAATGCACCACCGATAGTTAGACCTTTAGAAAGAGATAGGAATGTCATTCCGATAATACCACTCATCAATCTATTCAACATCACTCCCAAACTTGCCCCTTGAGCTCTTAGTCTCACCGGGAATATCTCTGAGCAGTAGACCCATGTCACTGGCCCTGCACCTATTGAGAATGTTGCTACAAACGTCATCACCGTCGTAACGCTAAGCCCAATAGCCCACTTGAGCGTCTGTCCTGGGTTTCTGTCTATCACTGTGAGACTAGTCCCGAGGGCTGTCAAAGAAAGAAACATTCCTCCCATACTTGTGAGCAATAAGGCACGACGTCCAAACCGGTCGACCACGCAAGTCCCTACAACGATAAAGAGCGTTTTGATAACCCCAACAACAACAGTTGCCAAGAGCTGGTCATTCTTGGACTTCAATCCAGCCTTTAAGAAGATGGTTGGAGAGTAAAGGACGACTGCATCTATCCCAGAGGCTTGTTGAGCGAAATGGATACCGAGACAAGCTATTAAGATATGTCGGACGGCAGGGGTTGGTCGGACAAGAAGATCCTTCCACACGCCTTTTCCGGCACTCTTCCTGTTTGGAACAACAATAACATCATCTGTCATGTCTTCGGGGATTCCAGCAGCCCGTTTGATGTCATTGAGCCTAGAGATGGCTTCTTCTTTGGTGTTTGAGGTTTTGTCGAGTACTTTAAAAGCATCCCCAAGACGACCCTGGAGTACAAGCCACCTCGGAGACTCGGGCATTGCCAATACTCCGATGGCCAGGCACACCGAGGGAATCGCTCCGACACCTAACATGAACCTCCACCCAATATGCTCGGAAAGTTTGGAGAAAAAGTAATTCGATACGTAACCCAGAAGTATACCAATGTTGATAAATATCTGAATGCAAAAAAACATATCAGCACTTACTTTCATTTATAATGTGCATTTTATCAAATCTAAAATTAGAAAGGTCAGATCTATTAGACCTCAGGGAAAGAGCTGAGAAAACCACGAGAAGTAGCAGGAGCAACTTCAGCCGTATAAACCGGTGCAATCATCATAGCATAACCGACGCCAATACCAGCTACAAAACGGCCAACCATAATGAAAGGATAATTTGTGGCAAAACCCATGAGAAGGGCACCACAAAAGAAAAAGGCTCCTGCCAACACTATGGTATATCGTCTTCCAATCCAATCAGAAGTTCTACCCGCGGCGCCTGAACCTACTAGAGAGTATATGTTTAAAATTCCCATGAGGATCTCAAGCTGTGTGTCTGACAGTTTCAAATCGTCTTTTATAAAAATTGCAGCCCCACTCATCACTCCAATGTCTGCAACATCCATAGATAGATATGTAAGGACAGTTACAGAAGCCGTAGAACCAGACCAAATATGACATGGATAGTTAGAAAGAAAATGTACCGTAACCAAGGATGATTGAAGTCATGGAGGCTAAGATTGCACAAGCAAAAGCAAATCGGCTTCTGTTCCCTCTCGGCGGCTCAAACTCTGCAGTGACAACACCTTTTTCGATTCCAGAGGAACTCATCGTCTTCGCTATGATTGCAAGACAATGAAATTAATTATTAGAAAAGATTATGAAATTGGCAGATGAACTTTGTCTCTTGTGGATGATGGAATCATTGGGAGGATGACAGGGTTTAAATAAATGTGCAATGCTCACAACAGAAACTAACTAATATTTACTGCTAAAAGCTAATACTTAGTTAATTGATTACCTGTTATGGTTAAACAAAATTCCAGGGATAAAAATTAGATTAGAAGATATAAACAGACATGGTTTTTTATCTCATCTACAAGTTTTGTCCTAAATTTAGGAGTTTACAGTAAGAACAAAGCTAACAAGATCCGTCTCTCTTTTTTCTATCCTAAATTTAGAAAATATGTGAATACATTCAACATAAATCTAAAGATTTCAAAAAAGAATGATATATTTTGTTCACTTCAATATTTATTTTAATTTGACTTATCTAATTCTTTTTAAGTATAAGATTTGTGTTGTTTAATATATATATATACAAAGTACGTAATGTAGAGTTTAATGTTTTTATTTTAAAAATATATATAACTAAGTGATTCTTCCGCCGCACCGCTGCACCTATCTGTACAAATGAATATTTCAAATATAATTGAGCCATGAAAATTAGGTTAGTATTTTATTTTCATCTATTTATACTTTTATATGTTTTTTTATAATTTACATTTATTAAAATTACATAGAAAGAGTTTTACTTAATTGTATGATGTTAATTAGGATTATGATTCGAACTTAACGTTTTAGGTGAACTTAATTACTCGTTTTTCATTACACTGGATTATTTATCATTCTTTTTGTTATGTAAAGTTCGAAATCAAAATTAAATTTTTAATAGTTTACTCACTTGATTTAGCATTTATTGACATTTACTTTGGTGAATTCAGTCATGTGTTTGCCTAAAGGGATTTTTTTTTCAGTGTCTTATGTTCACTTTAGTTATGTTTTTTTTTCAAATTGTTTTATGTTTCAATTTTTCAAGGAAACTCAATGGAGCGTTGTGGGAATTACCTTTCTAACGTCCACATTCATGTGTCCATCTTGTATTTTTTGGTGCTTCTTTTTTTTTGGGTTGGGCGTAGATCCCTCTCTGTACATGCTTTTATCCAACTAACATGGGAAGCATAATATTGGGGGCAGTAGACTAGCTGGATTTTTTTTCCAAATTAGAGGACAAATAAGTGGTGGTAAACTTTCATTGTAAGTTTCTCATTTCCCCATTTCTTTTCATTATCTAAGTAATTGAATAATCATCACAACTAACAACTAATGTCTTCTCTTCTTTAGCAAAACTACTACTCGAAAAACAAATTTCATGATGACATATACCATAAGTGGAAGTTACATACACAAAAAGTTGTTTGTATCGCATCAGCAAGAAAAAGAGGCTAGGCAAGAAGCCTAAATACATCAGCGACATATACTAAGCTAATTTGGTAGAGGATTGGGCGACAAAGGAAGCAATTAGGAAGAGTGAATCAGCTTTTGGATCCGCACATCTGCTTTTGTATGAAAGAAGATGCACAAACATTGTGCAGATGCTCAAAACTTAGAAAATATCGAGTGATATGGTTATGTCTTTGTTTTTTCTTCATTTTCTTACCACAAATATTAACCTCTATTTTTTCTTACTTCTCTTTCTAACCTTTCTTGAATGATTGACGAGGGATTTGATGAACTACCTCCATGTACATAGATTGTGAGGAAGATTGACACTGGTAAAGATTGAACCTTCATCAAAAACGTGCAGATGCCTTAGTTATTGAAGTAGAGAAAGTTGTTGAAAGAGATGACACAAGATGGATCTTCAATAGCAACATACAAAAGCTACTTCACATCGCCTTCTTCTCAACCAATAATACGTTAAGGTAAACTCTCATTTTTACAATTTGCTTGTTCAGTTACTTTCTTCTTTGTTTGGTAGTATTCTAAGTTGTAGAGATAGTGAAATTGTTATAGGATTATAGGATTAGGGAACCTTTGATAGGATTAATGATCCTGGAGATGGATTGAATATATGATTCACTTCACTGCTTTTATCAAATAAATGGTTGACTTCACTTCTTATGTATCGTTTCAATATAATGTTTTTTGTTTATTGACTTCACTAATAATATCCTCTTTTCTTCTTAATTTCTTCAGCATGGGCAGACCCGTAAGAGAACAATTTGTGGTCTCTGAAGTGTTAAGTCAAGGACTCCAATCCATCAGAGTATGTCCATGTGGCACTAAAATCAAGCCTGGACACGGAGATGAGCATTTTAGGCTTGGAGACGAAGACTGATGTTGTCAAGGCTGATCTCCTTGCATTGAACACTTGCTTCACAGAAGATATGGCTACATAAGAGCTACTTTCAATATGATTCTTCAACTTCTCAACCTTCACGCGTTTGTTCCTGCTACCTCAACTACACCACTAACACAGACTCAACCTCAACCTCAAGCTCAAGCTCAAGTTCAAGATCAATTGGCTCTACATGTCACCACAACTCAACAAATCTTACTTAGATATGTTGTGTGCTCAAGAGCTTATTTCCTAATTTGAGAATTAGATTATTGTTGCTTGTTTCATTCTTGTGAAAATGATTAATTTGTATTGATTTTGGTAATGTAAAATATTTTGGAAAATCTCCCAAAAGACCTTAAAAAAATAATTTTGACTAAAAGAGCACACAAAAAATGACCAAAGCATGTTTCATTAACGAGGTAAATGACAACTATATACTCTTTAGATATATAAATATAAATAAATATTTAAATAAATAATAAAAAAAAAATTTATTTTTGAAAAAAACTTATTAAGAATTTTTTGTCTATTTTCAACTTTTTCAAATTTTATTTTAAAATGCAAAAAATTATTTTTTAAAAATATTTTTAAAATTATTATTTTAATATTTAAATCTTAATTATATATATTTTAAAAAAATCCTCAAGCCCACCCACCAAAACCCTACCCCCAAATTTAAACTTTAAAGCTAGATTAGTTAACGATAGATGTATAAGTATATTTTACCTTTTTAATGATACATATTTTGGTCATTTTGACATTTGTCTTCTATATTTGTGATAAAAACGTTTTAGTACTATTTTAAGGTATTTTCAAATATTTTTCTATGTATAATATAGGGTTCTATTTAAATTTTGGTTATTATTAAATAATCTCTCTTTTTAAAAAAATTATCGAGAAGATCCATGAATAAAAAATGGCTCAAATTTTGCTACCAAACAATCATATGTATTTGGTGGCTAAAATAATCACTATTTTAACACGTTTTGTTTTGCGACTAAACTAGTCACGCAAACAAATGTGACTATTTCGTGGCTAAAGTACACAAAATAAACGTGACTATTTCGTGGCTACTAATCACGAATATTTTGTAAATAGACTGTGGCTATTTTATTTTTACCACGGACATTTCGTGACTAAAACTTGTATATACGGCCATGATTAGTCACAATATTGTTTAGTTATGAATGAATAACCAGATTAATTTTGTTTTTTTTGTGCCTATATCATCATATATATAACTATAGAATTTCTGCCTTGGCCACAAATAAAAAATGGCTATACACAGATTTTGTACTTGTGGTTATCATTTGGAGGATGAGAAGGTTTAAATAATTAAAGGTGTGCTGCTCACAGCTGAAACTAACTAATATTGACTGTAAAAAATATTTTTTTGATTACATGTGATACTTAAATAAAATTTGAGGGATGCAATTTGATTAGAAGACATTTAGAGCGATGATTTTTCCCTCATCTACAAGTTTTTCCCTAATATTGGGTGTTTACGGTAAGAACAGACCTAACAAGATTTTTTCTATCCTAAACTTAGAAACAGAGGCAAATACAATTAATCTAAATCTAAAGATTGCAAACAATAGTATTTTAGAATTGGATGCATGAGATCATTTCTAGCAATATGAAGGGGTTTAAGGAGGCTAATAATCAGATTTTCAGTTTTCTATAAGAAATACTTCAGAATTGAGTAAAAGAATAGATTCTTATCAAAGGGAGGAAGGAGGTTCTCATATAATCAGTAGAAACTGAGTCACCTATTAATGTAATGTCTTATTCATGTTTATCCAATATGGTGCATTTAAACTAGCAAATTTGGCTGCCCATTTCTAGAGAAAATCAGAAATGAATGCACCAAATGTGTTAGAAAAGTTTGCCAGGATATATAAAAAATGGTGGACTTGGTTTTTGTGTTGTAGATGGCTTTAGTACGGTTTGATTGCCTAAAAGCTTATGGAAAATATTTGATTTTATGGATTCACTTTTCTCAAAGATGTTTAAGAGCGATATTTTGTAATCAAAATCTTTGAGACCCAATTAAATCTTATTCTGCATCTTATGTTAAGAAGAGTACTATTACTCGAACTTTGGTTAAAAAATCTTATCAAAGGAGTTGAGTCAGGATCATTAATTTTATGATTGAATAATTCATGGAACACAACCGATCTCTTTATATCATAAACTAGTAACTAGAATACCTCCCTTCTTTCTAACTCATCTGATTGACATCAATATGGACGTGAAATCTCTCATTGATTTGTGTGAAAGGTTTTCTTGAGGATGTGCCACTGATACTAAGTATGTTAATCGTTTTAAAAGCCATATAAATATACTATTAAATGAGGATAAAACTTCAAAATTTTCATTATGATACTGATTTGATTTTGGAAATTTTGGAAAAATGGCACGCTCTCAACTTTTATTCGTCCTACTATGACTTTTGATCTTTTAGACCACTTTCTCAACTTTTATTCGTCCTACTATGACTTTTGATCTTTTATACCACTTTTGGACATATTATACCTTTTTGTAGTAGGAAAAATAATATTTTAACTTTTAAAATTTTTTAAAAATATGAAAATTACTTGAAACATAAATAAGACTATATGTATTTTTTTTTCTTTAAAATAAATTGAGTAACCATGTTTTATTTTATGTCCTACCTAAGCATAGTATACTCATTCTAGCAGTCTAATTACTTTAGAACTCGAATACAAATTACATTACAATGATCCAACTTGGTAATAAAACATAAACAAAATTTTCTTATTTATTTTACTCTTGCTTGATTTTTTTCGGCTGCATTATAGCCAGATATCGGGGATCTACATCTACCTCGAATACGTGTTGTATAGTTTACTCTATGGCGTAACTTAACTTATTTATGTTTCATAAGATGTTCTAGCTATAACCTTTGAATCTCCTTAAGTAAAAATATAATATCTCACCTACTAATCATCATTATAATCTACGTAGTTTATGTATTCTACATAAATTATGAAAAACGGAAGTTTCTGTATTTCAGTTATTTTTTCCCCTAAATCTATCCTAAATCTATAGTAAATCTTGATAATATATTCCCTCCCACTATTTTTTTTTCCTTTTTCTTAAATAAATTAAGAAATATTAAATTTTTTAATTAAGATTAATTTGGTTAATTAAAAGGTATAATGGTATTAAATGGAATATAAATCATATTTATCTAAATAATCTTCTAAACATTTTATTGGGATAAATCTAAGTTGAGAGTGTTCTATTTTTCCAATTTTTCCTACTCAATGTTATTCATCACTATCTTATCTCTTAGTGTCTGACGGTTATAGACATGTCAAATTTGGATATAGTGTTGTCGTTGAGGTTTGGTGCTTGTTGTTGAAGTCAATTTATAATGTAAGCCTTGAAGTCAAAATGAACCATTGATAAAAAAAACTATGGCATGAATAAAGATAATTACTACTAACACAACTTTTTTCCTTTTCTAAGAAAACATTCCAGAATGGTCAAAACAATGGAAGATATATTTGCAACATTAGAAATCTCATTTAAGATGAGGTCTGGACGCCTAGGCTTGACAGTTAACAGCTCGTCTCTACACGTAAACGCAGGTGAAACCGTAGAACCAATGTTGATGTTTAAAGTATCGTTATCCTTGGGTTCCAAAGATTTGAGTGCAGTATCAGAATAACCAACAGCAAGGTCAAAAGTTTCAGAGCATACCTCATAGGAACCTTTAGCATTTGGATCGGCACTGTTTCATAGGATGATGAGTTTAGGAACTCAAGGCATGATGAAGCATTATTGATTCCTTTTTGTGTGCAGATTATGTTGACTTCACTTTTTGTAACCATCGTGCTAAATCTTGCATATGATGAGACGACACACGGCAGTAAAACTACTATAAAAACCAAAATAAAGTTTTTTCTCACCATTTTTTTCCCGTGTTTCGTTCACTAGTAGTTTAAGAACTCATATGAGATTTGATGTAAGCTCAAACATATCTTCAAATTAAATGCTAATATATTTTATTTACTTTTTCATTCTTAAATGATTTGAATTAGTAACGCAAACAGTCAAAGCAGTTCAATGTTTTCCTTTTATTTTTTGGTATTTTTAGATTAATTAAATTTTCTTTTCGGAAATGTTCTATTATAACATAGAGAAAAAGGAGTCTATATCTGCTTTTTGTTTACTTATAAAGTTTATAATAGACAAAAAAAAGGCAGAGAGTAAAACATTAGGTTTGACTAACAAAGGATCATCAACAAGAAACAACCGAACAAACCCACAAGAAAGCAAGGATAAAATCGTAAGAATCAACATCATCTTTTCCTCTTGATCTAGTCTCAGAGATATTGTCAAAGCTGCCTCTCAAATCTATTCTGAGATTTCGTTATGTCTCTAAGCTTTGATCATCAATCACCACCGATCCATACTCACTACAAGAAAACAGGAACATAAAGATTATCAAAATAGTCGTTATGTCGTCGTAATCAATCAATTACAACTAAATAAGGACGATTTGACATTCGTCGTTATTGACTCGTCGTAATGCATCAATCATCGTGAATTCGAAGTAAAGTGTATGACTAACGAAATTCATCGTAAACAAAACGTACATAAAATGGTCGTAATGTCGATATAAAGTTACTTCAATATAATAGACGTAAATATCGTCGTGAAGTCGACGTAAAGACTACGTCGATTAAACATCGACTTTCGAAGTAAATTAGTCATAAATATTACAACTAATTAACATCAAAATCATTGTTAATTAGACGTAATATTTATGTCGATTTAACTTCAGTGTTCAAACGACTAATTTACTTCGAAAGTCAGTTTTCAGTTGATCTAATTAATAACTAATGAATAACTAATGAATAACAAAAAGATTAACGTTCCTAAAAATTAGATCATTTAAAAGAAATTAACTTAATATTCGCATATATGTTTTTAGGTCTCTATAAAAAATTATAATTCAAATTTATTTTCATAAAAGTGAAGAAAAATAACAAAAAGATCAAAAATGAGAAACCGTTTATCACTATTGAATAAATTAATAATTTTGATATCCTTATAAATAGTTTAAATTATTTATATTCCTTTTATTAATTTTAAAAATGAGAAGTAGAAAACCTACTCGTTGCTCAATTTACTATATTATTATCAGTCATTTAAAACTGTTTACAAATAATTATATTTTTATTTGTTTTCTTTAATTAGTTTATATTCATTGTGTTATTCCTTTTGCTGGTTACCAATGAAAATCTGACACATATATTTGTAGATGCATTAAAACAAAACGATGGATTTTAACTGTTGTTTTTTGTTGGCACACAAAAACAGTAAGAAATCTGACGGTGGGAAACCAATCAATAAAAATGATTTTTTATATTTGTTTTTCGTTTAAATAAAAAGGGTGAAAATGAATGGATAACACAAAAAACCACTGAATCTGTTTGCTTTGGTTGAAGCATCAAAAGACAGAACAGCAATGGCTTCCTGTTCTTCTATCTCCTTTTTATGCGCACCTTCACTCTTATCCACCAAACACATCAACCATTCTTCTTCCCCAAGGCCGCTCTCCTCTCGGTTCCTCGGAACCCAAAACTTAAAGCTTCGGATCCGATCCAACAGACTCGGACCCTCCAACGGGTCAAGAACCACTTGCTGGTTCAAGTTTGGCAAGAACGGAGTGGATGCTGAAAGTGCCGGAATCTATGGCAGTCAAACTCGTGATGACTTCGACAAAGACGACGTTGAACAAGTTTGTCTTCTTCTCTACTTAACTCAAATGGTCTAGTTCTTGAATACTAATAATATTTAAAAATAAATAATGTATATGAGTTCTTGATGTTTTTTTTTTGCAGTATTTCAATTACATGGGGATGCTTGCGGTAGAAGGTACCTATTCAAAGATGGAAGCTCTTCTTAACCTAAACATTCATCCAGTCGATATCCTACTGATGCTAGCAGCCACAGAAGGTGACAAACCTAAGATCGAGGAGCTGCTTAGAGCTGGTGCTAGCTACTCGGTCAAGGATGCTGATGGAAGAACCGCTCTTGACAGAGCTAACAGTGAAGAGATTAGTGAATTGATCCTTGGCTACTCCACAAAGAAGGCTTGAGTTTTTTAACAAATGTTGTGCTAGAACAAACTGTCTTTCTGGGTTCCCCGGATGAGTAGGTTATAAAATCCATCTTCTTCTTCTCCTTCCTTTTTGTCTTTCTCGCCTGTTTCTTGTTTCTTCCTTGGAGGTTCTTCTATGGGGTTTAGTGTGATTGCGGCGAGAGGTCTTTTCACAGGTAGGAAAGCCACCTTGGTTGCTCTGCAACTCGGTTTGGTTGTGTCTGTGTTGATCTTTGCTGGACTCAGTGGCTTTATAGATTCATCATCTGATTCTGTCTCTGCAATGGGAGTTGAACTCTCTGTAACAGTTACACCACCGTCTTTGTCTGCTTCAGGCAGAGGAGGAGACATATCTTCTGCTGCAATTGGACAATTCAATCAATATCACAAACTTTTCAGTTAAGTATAAAGCAGAGAACGTGCTGTATTTGCAATACTAAAGGTGTGAAACCTAAACTCTTTAACCTTTGACCATTTGCAACACTAAAGCTGTGAAGATACAAGTATAAGCCAACTTCTAATAACATGCATACGGTCTAGGGAACAGAAAATAAACAGCCAAACAGTAATTCTGCGGAGATTCTTACCACCAAGAGGAGAAACAGATGTTTGATACTGAATTACACAATCCATAGTTGTAGCATCTTCTTTATTTTCTGAAACTTCTGGTTGCAACGCAATGTTAGTCTTGGAAGAAGCTGTTTCAGCAATGGTATTCGAACTTTCTCTTAGAGTAACACCTTCGCTGTCAGCTTCAGGCAAAGGAGAGGAAGCTTCTGCAAGAACATATCTTTCAGTTAAGTATAAAAAACACAGAAATTTTGGATCTTGCTACGCTTTAACCAATGATCCCACCTAAAAAACCCAAACTCTACAACGTGTAAGCCCTTTAAACTCTAAGTAAACGATTCCAAACAAATATTTCAGTTAAGTACTAAAACTATGAAGGTCCAAACAAGTATAAATAAGCCTACTTATTGGATGGACATAAACAGCATACTGTCTGTGGAGATTCTTACCTCCGAGAGGAGAAACAGATGTTTGATACTGAATTGAACAATCCCTAGTTGTAGCATCTTCAAGGTTTTCTGAAACTTTTGGTTGCAACGCATTGTTAGTCTTGGAAGAAGCAGTTTCGGCAATGGGAGTCGAACTTTTTGGCACAGTAACACCACTGTTGTCAGCTTCAGGCAGAGAAGAGAGATCTTCTGCAAGTAGGACAATTCAATCAAAAGCACAAATGTTTCAGTTTAAGTACAAGTAACATATAATTATTATTTTAAATCTTGCTACGCTTTAACCAATAAACCCATTTAAAGGCTAAACTCCACAACCATTGAGCCGTTTAAACTCTAAATGCAGGATTACAGACAAGTATCACATAAGTGGTTCTCTATACATCTAGGTACCACGGATATAAGTCACATTACCAGCATTCTAGCTACAGAACAAAATATAACAACCAAATAGTAATCATGTGAAGGTTCTTACCCCCGAGAGAAGAAACAGATGTTTGATACTGTACCAACAAATCCCTAGTAGTAACATCTTCTGAAACATTTTCCTCTATAGGTTTACTACTCTCAAGGTTCTGCAATGTCTCAAGTAAGACGTATTTATCAGTCTTCCATACACAGTCCAACAAGGTGAAGCACTCTTCACCCTTTGGATAGAACTCGCGGAACACCTATAGGTTTTATAACAGAGAAAAAAACAGAGTTTACTGACATGATCATTGAACAGTGTAAGAAATCAACCATATGGTCCAACAAAGAAGCTTAGACCGACCTCAACCCCGTCCTGGGCTATCTTTACAGACTGTTTCTTCAAGGATGTAGAGGTTACCGAATTGAAAACTGAAACCGCATCAAGTAATATCTGCACGAACAAATTAAAGCACATTATGAACATTGTAATAACAATAAGAACAATCACAGTGTATATTCAATACATCATGGATTACATAACTAACTAAAGTGTATTTTTTTCAGTTTCTTAGGATTAGACAGAACCAAAACAAACAATAGTCAACTTACTTGTTGAATCAACACTCGGAGACGTGCAAGCAGAGCCAAGAATGTCATGGAAGATCCTATGAAAAATGAACAAGCTAACAAAATGGATATCCCACTGTAAAACAATTATGAACCGTATGTTTATTAGCTCCAAAAAATTACACAAACAGTTTAATCCATGAACCAATCAATACCTAGCTGCCTTCAAGATGGGTTCTGTCATCTGCATCAAACGCAATGACCAGTAAAAAAACTCGGATCTTGTTCACAGTTTGTTATGCAGCTAATCTCTACTCCATGCAACACAGAAAGATCCATAAAATATATATAGATTAGAGTCTACCTGTGAGAGTAGACGCAGAGCTCCACGAAGTCGGTCCAATATATCAGACTTCTTCAGCTTCAAGCTGCAGAAACCCCGAAAATATCAGCTAAGATCCATTCCCATTCTAATCTATCCATTGTTCTAAAAATCAGTCTAGGCATCCCCCTACTCCGGCAAATAGGATATAAACGAAACGATTTTTCTAGAACGAACAAGTTTTTCAAAAAAATTGGTTTAGCTGCTCCAAAATACGGTCTAGGCGCTCGACTAAACAATAATCTCATATAAAGCGCCTAACAACCGCTTAACGATTTCTTAAACATTGAATATATCAGTAAGAAACATACAAAAGATAAGCCATACCTCTCCAAAACATGGAGTTTCTGTTTAGTTCCTGTCCGAGAAAGAACATGAAAACAAGGTCTAAGAATCTCCTCCATGTTCGCTGTTCTCAAAAGCCTCAAATCCCTTCTCACCTAAGCAACAAAAATCAATTTTAGATTACAGTTAAGAGACAAAATTCATCAGAGCGTTGTCTATTAATATTCAAGTAGAAAGATACCTTGAGAAGGTACTGAAAATAGGAGCATCTACGATGCTGGTTCTTGTTCTTGTAAACCATTCTCTCGAAGACTGCATGCTCAAACTCAAGAAGACGAAGCTGACTCTTCAGCTTCTCCTCTAGAGCTTTGGCTTGTATACCATCATCCATGGTACTACTCTATAATCAAACTCACAATTAGATTCATACAAATTCGAACAAGACACAAGTAAAAACTCACTAACTCAGCTCAAACAAAGGCAACATCGAGTGTGACTCGTTTGACTACTCACATGAGATGAAAATCGAGAAGGACTAATCTCTGGATTCTATGATTATAGAGATGAATCGATGGTCGCCGTCGTGACAAGAGACCAAAGTTAAGAGTCGATGTCGGGAAGTTTTCAGAACCGTTTTACAGAACTTAACACTAGGGTTTAATCGTTTAATTCGAACCGAACCAGTGGCCGAATTAAAATAGTAAGTTGCTAAACGGTTTAATCTCCAAACCGGTTTGGTTCACCTCCGGCAAGTATGGTTCGGTTCAGGTGCACAAACAAAAAAAAAATACAATGCAAGAATCAAAGTCAGGCAGGCTATTCCTCGACAAAAAAATACACTTCAGTCTTATGAAAAGCACAATTATAAACTAACAAGATGTAGACAGACGAATGATTACTTGATTTTAAGTCCATTAAGTGCAAAGAACTCAAGCCAGTAGCATATAAATAGGGAAAAGAGGATACCTTTACTACTGTCCACCACTCAATGATCCAGACAAGCTCTAGCCACAAGGTTTTTGCAAGCACCCGGTTGATTTTTCTGAACAGAAGAAACTGATAGTTATGAGCTAAAGCATCAGTAAACCATCCCTGCCAGACACAAACCCATCTAACTCATTCCATATCCAAAAGCATCAAAACAAATTCTCTTGGATCTTGGATCCAAAACCCATTCTCAAAAACTCATATGAAACACAAAAACAGTGACAAGAGACAATTACCTAAACAATGCTTGAAACCCAAATCGTCAGAGAAGAGAGAGCTTGAGGTCTGCCTCAGAGATGGAGATGAGAGAGCTCGAGGTCTGGAGATGAGAGAGCTTGTGACTGCGTCAGAGAACAGAGAGCTCGAGGTCTGCGTCGGAGATGAGAGAGCTCGAGGTCTGCGTCGGAGATGAGAGAGCTCGAGCTGCGTCGGAGAAGAGAGAGAGCTCTGGGTTTGCGTCGGAGATCGAGAGAGAGGTGGAGAGGCGTCGGAGAAGAGAGAAAGCTGGAGAGGCGTCCAAGGAGAGAGCTGGAGAAGAGAAGTCGCGTCTGCGGCAATTAGACTTATAGGTTTTTTGTAAATATTTAATTAGATTAAGGGTAAAACATTAAATAGGTTAAGTAAACGCAGAGTTTAAGTCGCAGCCGCTGCTTTTTATCGGCGTTCAGATTTTTTTGACGCTGGACGCTGCGTTCAGACGCAGACGCATGTACCTGCGTCGATGAAACGAACAAGCTTAATTGCCACAGACGCAGACGCAGGTACCCGCGTCGATGAAACGAACATCACTACTATATACTCTTCTTCTTTTTTTTTGAATAAATGTTAAATTTTATTCATCCAAAAAGCGTCTTTACAAGATTTGCTTCATTTTATACTAAAAACCAGAAATTTTACAAGTCTTTTATGTTCCTATCTTGTATCAAACCACTTTCTCAGTCCTTCCTCCAGTTTCTAATCACCTTGGCGTTGGATGGTAGATAACATATTCCTCTCATTCTTGTCAATCGTTTTGATTAACAGAGTATTAGGTAATTGCTTTTCTCCATGTCTTCTGCGATTTCTCTCCCTCCAAATTGAATGAGCTGAAGCTTGAAATGTATATCTCAGCAGAAACAACTTTACCCTATCTTGTCCTGGTTCTAGCAAGAGTGTTATAATGTCCTCCCAATTATCAGTGTACCTCGTATGTAGTAGACCCTTCATCAGCTTTTGCCAGATAAAACTTGAGAAGGAGCAGGAATAGAACAGATGGTTTCTTGTCTCTATTTCCTGCTTACACAACACACATTTTGGATCAATAGCTGGGTTCCATTTCAACATCCTGTCACAAATAGACAGTCTATTTTGCATTGCTGTCCATATATGAAATGAGTATTTTGGTGTGGCGTGTTTAAACCAGACAGCTTTGCTCCATATTTGCAGAATGTGCTCTTTCTGAATCATCAACCAAGTGTTTTTTTTAATGAAAAGGAAGGTTTGTAACTCTCTGCTTTACTTCTCCAAAGCGCTATATCATTTGCTTGCAAATTCTCTGATTTCACCTTCTCAATTTCCTCCTCCACCCTATTCAAAATCTCCATTCTATGGTATCTTCTTCTATGTTTTTGAATGGCCTCAGATACTGTTGAGTTTTCAGTTATACCCAGGTCAATGCAGCCCCTAGCTCCCATAACATCTTTCAAAGGCCCCATACTGCTCCAGTGATCATACCAGAAAGAAGTGGCTTCTCCATTCCCTATTTCCACTCGATAGAACTTCCTTGCAACATCTCTTGTTTTTAGGATTTTCCTCCACATCCACGATCCTGATGCTGATCTCTCCTTGATAAACCATAATGATCCTTTTCGGATCAAGTAAATATGCATCCATTTCACCCAAAGTGAGTCTTGGCCTGATAGAATTCTCCAAATTAATTTGAGACATGATACTTCATTCACCTCTTTCAATGATCGAACACCCAACCCTCCTTCCTCTTTCTTTTTACAAACTTCCATCCATCCAACTTTTAACTTCTTTGTATTTAACTCAGGACCAAACCAAAGGAAAGCTGCACATAGTTTTTCAATCTCAGTGAGGCATTGCCTAGGTAGCCGAAAAGCTGATAAGAACCTTCCGTTCCAGTTACACATCTTTGTTCTAATCTTCTCCATCAATGGCAGATAATCTGCTACTGTCATTCTCTTTGTTAGGAGGGTAGGCCTAGGTAACGAACTGGCAGTTGTCCTACTGCAAATGGGAAATTCTCAAGTATACCATTCTGGTTGTCCAAGGTGATCCCTGCCATATAAAGTGTAGATTTCTCCAAACTTATTTGAAGTCCTCAAAGCTTTGCAAACTCATCAAAGACCTGCAATATCCCTTGAACTGATCTCTTCTGCCCATCTGTAAATACCATTATGTCATCAGCAAAGCATAGGTGCGTCAATGAAGCATTTTTGCATCTCGGGTGATATCCAATCAATATGTTCGCTGCTGCTTTATCCAGAAGTGTAGATAAGACATTCATACAGATTACAAACAACGAAGGAGATAATGCACAACCTTGTCTCAGTCCTCTTTTACTATTGAAGTAACCCACCAATTCTCCATTCACTTGAACAGAAAAAGAAGCCGTTGATATACATAGTCTGATCCAATGGATGTACTTGGATGGGAACCCTAAAGCTTCCAAGGTCGGTAAGAGGAAAGGCCATTGTATAGAATCGAAAGCCTTAGAGATATCTATCTTCATAGTACATCTTGGAGATATCTCATTCTTATGATAGTCCTTGACTAATTCAGTAGCTAGCATAAGGTTTTCCATCAGTAATCTATCCTTTACAAATGCAGACTGATTAGCTGATATAAACTTAGGCATAATTCCTTTTAGACGATTAGCTAACAGCTTTGATATCACCTTATAAATCACATTGCAGCAAGAAATTGGCCTATAATCCTTCATTTCCTTTGCTATGTCTTTCTTTGGTATCAAAGCAATGATTATAGAGTTTATACCTTTTGGTAGAAAGCCTTTGATGAAGAAGGATTGTATAGCTACAATCACATCATTCCCAATTATCGGCCAAGCAGCTTTGAAGAATTATGTAGTGTAACCATCAGGCCCTGGTGATTTGTTTGATGGCATCTTGAATATTACTGCTTTGACTTCCTCAGCTGTAACTTCTCTTATCAGATTTCCTTTATCTTCTTCACTGCACTGGAACTGAAGTAGATTTTCAAGATATTCAGCATTAGGACTTTCATAACTTGGCGGCCTGTGCGTAAGAAACTCTGTAAAGAACCTCTCAGCTTCTGTTTTGATATCCTCTTCTGTTGTAGCTACCTTACCATCTGGGCATAACACTTCTCTTATTGCATTTCTCACCTTCCTGATCTTTGCTGCATTGTGAAAAATCTATTGTTCCTGTCTCCCACTTCTAGCCAATGCATTTTAGACTTCTACTTGTAATATTCCTCTTCTATGTCTGCCAATTTCTGCCATTTCTCTAGAGCTTCACATTCTTCTTTAATGGCTTCTGAAGTCGGACAGTTCAAGGTTACTTCCTGTTTTTCACAAAGATTCAAATAAGCTTCTTTTGTTTGTTTTGGAAGTTGCCCCAATTTCTCCTTGCTTAGCCCTCTTAGCGCTGGTTTTAGACCTTTTAGCTTCTTCCCCAATCTGAATAAAGTTGAAGTTGAGTGAAATAATCTCTCTGTTCCAGTCCAAAACCCCTCAACAGTTGGTTGAAATTCCTTCATCGTTGCTACCATATTTGTGAATTTAAACGGCTTCCTTTTCTGTTGCGTCTCTTCATTACCAAAATGGATTATGTACCTGAGATGATCTGAACATCCACCTGGTTCAACTACCCCATATACTCTCTCTAAACTGTGCAAAGCAATGTCATTCATCAATACACGGTCAAGTTTGTTGCAAATTAGACCTTCTTTTCTTCTATTGCACCAAGTAAAGATTGGCCCATGAGATCCGATATCTATAAGTGAGCAATATCTCGTGATCTCCTGAAAATCTCTCATCCTTGCTGTCACATTCGGATCATTTACATAACTTGAGTGTTCCCTTCCATCTAATATCTCATTAAAGTCTCCAAGTACTAGCCACTGCTTATTTCTTAACATTGCAGCATCCTTGTGACTTCTCAAGTCTTCCCACAATACTTTTCTTTCCTCCTTGGTATTTAAAGCGTAGACAAAAGTGCAAAATATTTCTTCTGTCTTCCCTTCCAGCAAAATCGAACAAGTGATAAGCTGACTACTCTTGAACACTGGCGTCACCCTTACTGATGGCCCCTAAACTACCCATATTCGTCCAAGAGGATGGTGATCATAATTTGCCATATATGACCAATTCCGAAAAAATGAATGCATAATACTTCCTGCTTTCTTTTCTTTAACTCTAGTTTCTATCAAACTTCCAAACTACAATGACTGATTCTTTACCCACTCGCGGACGAACCCTGTCATTTAACATTGCGAGATTTCTTCTTCTTATTCAGATCACTTGGGCTATCCTCCCTTGCTCTCTGAACAGATACATCCGATATGAACTTATGTTTAGCTTTGGATCCTCTTGGCAAATACTTCCTCAGGTTAACTGCTTCTTCTTCTTTTTGTTGTGTTACCTTCTTTTCCAAATCCTCCTTATCACTTTCTTCATCTTTATTTTCAGTATCTAGTTCACCTTTATTTTCTGCTATTTCGCCTTCTTCTTCTTGACTCAACACTGAAAATCTCGATTTAGATAGTATTGATACATGCCTAAATTCAAGTGTTTTATTCATTGTCGGAGAGCGGCTCATTTTTCCTGGAGATACTTCCTTCCAAACTTTCTCACCCTCTTCATTTTTTGAACTGCTTTTTGTTGATTTTTCTAGAACCTCCATTATGCTTCCATCCTTACCAGACTTCCCACCTGAATTATTGACCAAACCATCCTTTAAAACAGCCTCTGCATTAGCAGCCATTTCTATAACCACCTCTTCTTTATTGTGTTGAACTTTGTTCTTCTCAATTTCCTCATTTTTCCCCTGATCTTCCACTACAGTAGTTTCCTTTTCAACATTTCTTCCTCTACATGCCTTCTCATGGTGTCCCCATTTTCTACATGCTACACATTTTTGTGGTAATCTCGGATAGGTGTACTCCACCAATGTTTTCTTTCCCTGGAACGTGAAGTTCATTGATTTTGGCATCTCCTTCGACAAGTCAGCTTTCACAAACACTTTAGCTACTTTGAGGTTTATGCATTGTTCAGTTTCAGGGTGTAGCCTCACTGGATCCCCCACTGGACTCGAAACAAAGCTAAGCCCCTTCCATGAGAACATATCTATTGGCACATTCTTCATGTGAACCCACAGTGGTATTGAATGTGTTTCTTCCGTCAGTGGTGACCATTTCGCCATAACAACCGGAATTTCGGCAATATTCCACATAGCCCGTCGAATGATTATGTTTCTTGTAACTTGATTGCTCACTCTGAACTTCATCGTTGTTGAGCAAAAAGAAAAAAATTTAGACCTTTTAATAGTTAAAAATACAATTTTAATATGATTTTAAAAAACTATATTATTTAAAATTTTATTAAATTTTAGATATGAAAACATATAAAATAAATGTTTTTAGAATACATGTAAATTTATTTATTTATTCTTTACAAAAATTGATTTTTTAGATAATTGTTTTTTTTAAGTTACATCCCTAATATTCTGGGCCTTGAGGCAATCGCACTGCTCACCTTTGTGGTTGAGCCGGCACTGCTTCGGAAAGATTCTATAAATTCTGAATCTTATACTAGTTGTATCAAAATAGTTGTATCAAGTTATACAAAATTATATCATTAGTGCTGAGTACGAACTAAATCAATTGAGAAATATGTATTGTTTAATGTTGTGTTCGATACACTAAAGTGTTACTTACATTCAGTTTCTTATAATCAAATATCATATCGATATCTATTATAATATTTAATTTTATGAAATTTATAAGTTTTGTGATATCATAATTTCATTTCATTTTGCTTATACATTTTTACTAATCTAATTATACAAGTTTTACGGTTTTACGGCACAACTATGACAAAATTATACAAGTTGTACCAAGTTATACAAAGTTATACCATTAGTGTTAGGTACAAATTGAATCAATTGAGAAACATGTATTGATTAATGTTGTGTTCGGTACAAATGCACTGTTTATAATTAGTTTCTTATAATCAATTATCATCTAAACATATAATAAAATACTTAGTTTAATGAAATTTATAATTTTGTAATATCATAATTTCATTTCATTTTGATTCTACAAATTTACTAATCTAATTATACAAATTTTGTTATGGTACAATTATTAAGTTATACTAGTTGTAACAAAAAGTTGTATTAAATTATACAAAGTTATATAATTAGTGATGGGTATGAATTGAATTAGTTGGAAACATGTACTTCTTAATGTAGTGTTCAGTACACATGTAGTGCTTATTATAGTTCTGCAAATGAATGTACACTTATAATTCGTCAAAATTGTTTAAGGTAGTGTGTGGCATGAAGTGAATCAAATGTAAAACAAATATGCGACAAAAATGGTGCTCGGGAAGAGAGAGAAAGAACATGTCAAATAGGAGATGAGATGAAAGAAGAGGGACGAGAAAGAGAAATAAGATGAAAACACATGATTGATTAGTTGAAATAAGCGTATAATTAACTTTAACCATATTTCTTAAGAGTACCTAATAAACGAAGAGTGATAGATTCATTGAGAGCATGTGAGATTGTCTTTTTCGATTGATAGCATATCAGACATTCGTATATTATGCAATTACGCTTTTGATGACAAGTCAAATTATGAAATTTTAATGTTCATACTCTTTATAGTAAAAACATGACATATTACACATCTCTGTAATATTATTTGATAAATCAATTTCCTATGCATCGCTTTTACGATATTTAATTACATAGACAACTTTAATGAATTTAAAATATTATATCTAATTATTATAATTAAAAAAGTAATTAATAATTATGTCAACAGAATTTTTATAGTAGTTTCCTTTTCCTTATATTTCCAAAAACATTGTATATATATAATAAAAAGTAAATATTCATAAAATAAAAAAAATAAAAATATATTTTTTAAAAGGAAAATTATATTCTGATGAAAACATAACAAAAATGAAATATTCATAAAATAAGAAAATGTAAATATATTTTTTAAAGGAAAATTATATTCTTATGGAAAAATATTGGAAATTACTTAAACTACCACTTTCTTAAGGGGGTTATTGGTAAGTGAATTATCATCAATTTTGAAAATTTTGAGATTCCATTGTTATTGGTTCATGGATTTATAAAATTTAAATAGAATCAATTGTTATTGGTTTAAAAAAATTCAAAATCTATTCAAATCCTTTGTTATTCAATTTTTTAGTTATTATTGATTTTCAAATTCTAACTAAATCTAGTGTTATTGGGAGATGAATTCTATTTATTTTTACTCATAAAACTCAACTTTCAAAATATCATATGTAGCCATGTTATTTTCAAAATCTATGTGGTTAAAAACTAGAAAACAATTATTCCTAATAAATATATATTGTACACTAAGTCCAAATTATATGTTCATTACATTTTATATACTTATTACATTTTTGAATGTATAACTATATTTATATTATTTTATATACTAAACAAATATATTATTCATCATATCATATTAGAATAATTTTGTATGTATCACTATTATTTTCTTTTTAACTAAAAACATGTTTTGAAATCAAAACAAATAAGAAAATTTTACCTTCAAAGACAAATTTTATGTTTGCAATTACCCACAAAGGCACATTGGACTTAGAGGACACTTTCACCTACCAAATTGACTAAGCTACCCTTCAACTACAATGGAAGTGTGTTTGGTTGGATTTTGTAACTAGACAAAATCAATTGAAAACAAAAAATATATATTTTCTTCAATTTCCTTTCGAGAAACCAACCCTCTTTGGAAAACGTAAGTCTATCTAAATCCCTAAATCTCTAACCTCTCACAATTTCTATGACCTCTAATCCCTTTATTTTATTTCCTCGATCCATAACATAATCTGTGAAAGTATCAAACTCTTACGGTTTCCAGACTTTCGCATTCAAATTCAATCTATTGAGCTCTTATTGTTATCTCTTCCGCCGTTGGGTTTCATAGACAAGGAAGGCGATGGAAGATTCATTTTTTTATTTCAAAAGCACCTACTTAAATTTAGTTTTTGTTCTCGGTCTAAACCTCAGCTCTTTGTTTATGAAATCCCAGACTAGGAGATTTTGGTTATGTCTATAATTTTCAGTGATCAATATATGCAGATTCATTCCTAATTGAATTATGTTAAGTTCTTAAAATTTCTTATTCTTTCTCTCTTTTATGCTTTATACCTAACTGATATATGAGAAGTTAATAAATAAATTTTCATTTCTTCTTATACAGACAAGGAAAACATCTCATGCAACATTCAATCAAAATTATGTTATCGACGCTTCTCTTTTCCACCAATTTCTTTGTCCACATATATGGTGTACACAAATTGACTATCCATGAAGCTATTGTTCATGGTTTTTATGTCCACCATTCTCTTATCCATCAATCTCATGTTTACCAATCTCATGCCCACCAGTCTCTTATCCGCCTGCCTCTTGTATATCATTTTTTTGCGTTGAATTACATTTGTGTCCATATCCATAGTCCAATATGTCCACAAATTGTTGTCCTTAATTTGATGTCCACAACTCGTCATCCACAATTCATTGTTCACAACTAGTTATTCACAATTCGTCGTGTAGTGGTAGTTCTAGTAGATGATGGACATCCATATATACATCATCCATAACTCATTCGGTGAAATAGGAACATCTCATTCGTACTGATTACACCATCGACAACATATTATTCATCTAATGTTATCCTCAGTCGTTAGATCGTAATTTCATATACAAAATCCAACGTCCTAAACGATTCACAATTACCCATGAACCTACTTTCAGTTTAAACCTTCCACATTAATTGCAACTAGTCCACAAAACCAAGTTACGTTCTCATTACCTTATTAAATGAAACAAATCACCACTTATACAAAATCAAGGTTATTTCCATCCACAATAATACAGTTGTCCAAAAAATGTGTCAATTTGCCAATTTGCCAAATAATCATGTTATATGTAGAATAGCATGATTATATATTTACTTTACAAAAACTAATAATAGAAAGAGGTAATACCATTTGATAAAATTTACACCAATGTACAAAGTTATGATCAAATTTTATAAGTCATTGTATACACATATTCACAATCTACATAACTTTTAAAATCTATCAACTCTTAAAATTCACAAACTATACATAAATTCATCTCCCAAACCCTTAGTACCATTTTTTCATATTTACCTTCACCACATTTACTTTTGGTTTTAAAAGGGTAAATTAACATTTATACCTTAGCTAATCTAGACTTAAGGTTTAGATTTGAGGGGGAGAAAATTTTGAAGGGTGGAGTCTAAAATTTTAGTGAATAAATAATTACTAAAAATTGAAACTAAAAATTTAAATTTCAAAAAAAAAAAAAATGAATTTCAAAAAAAAGGATTTTGAGTTTCGAAATGAAATTAAAAAAAAAAGAATATCAAAAAATTTCATAAGAGAAAATTTAACAAAAAGATTAAATTTTAAAATATATAATTTAAAACTGTAAAAATTAATTATTCTTTTATTATTATTTCTTTTTTAAATAATTATTTATATTTATAGATCTATAAAGCAAGAGTACAAGTGTCTTTTGTTTCTTTAATGAAAAATATATTTATGTAAATGAATGTTTAATTAAATGAATAATGATACAACTAATATAGTGAACTTGAAATTCTCTCATAAATAGTCTATTCAAGTATATAAATCTGATTCAAATATATTTGGATACACAAAACATTTTGGTTGAAATCATGTTTGGTTTCGATTTTTAGATATTTAAATTTTGAACATGTTCCGATATTTGGTACCACTTTTTCTAATTGGATTCGGTTTAGTTTTTCGAATTCAGATTTTTTCACAGTTTTACTAAACGCCGGCTACAAGGAAGCAGATTCCCCGCAGAAATCAAACTGAAAGTGAATTCCTAACCTAGATTCAGAGGCATATCAAACGGAAAGAAATAAACTGATAAAGGAGCAAAGGAAAAGCAAAGATAAAAGAGATGGGCGCCGCATTAATGTTCACGTGCTAGCTGGACGCCGGTAATAAAAACTATGAAGCATTTTTGTCTGAGAAGATAAGAAGAGAGAATAATCATTTTTTAAATTTAATTTTAAATTTGTGAAGATATTACATAAGCACAGTCATGTGATGAAAGATATTGCGCAAGCACATTGTGACAAGAGAGAGGTTAAAATACATCAGTCGGCAGATAATTGTTTTAAAATATATCTATTTGACAAAAAAAATTCCTTTTACATAGTCTTGAATCTTTGATCATGTAGTTCTACTCTTAATTACTATTTCTACAATTTTAACATAGAATAAATTAATTTAGGATTAGCTTCCTACTGTTATTCATACCTTTGTATTTTAGGTCTCTTTCTCTGTCAAAAATTAAAATACTTGTATCGGAGAAACTGAAATATTAGCTTGATCTACGAACTGGAAGAGACAAGATGACATGTGCGTAAATAAATTGCACATGATAAAGTCCAGTGTGTTCTAAAAATCGGTTTAGGCGTTCGTCTAGTCGACAAATTGAGTACAAGCGAAACGATTTTTTCAAACTGATTTTTGAAAAATCGATCTAAGTGTTCAAAAAATCGGCCTAAACACCCAATTAAACAATAATCCTTACGAAACGTCTAGCCACCGCCTAGCGATTTTTAGAACATTGATATTAAAGTCTGAAATAAATCAGCTTGATCCTAAATTAATGATATTATGAGACGGCAAAGTACTTGGTTCTTACTTCCTGAAAAAAATATATAAATATAGTCAATGATTAAGACATGTAATTCGTGGAGAAGTGTAACAAAGATTCAACGAGAATGTGATTTTATAACGTGGTAAGCAGGCTAAAATAGTCTGGTCCACAGTACTTGAAAATAGAGAGGAATTGATTTTAAATACACACAAAAGATAATAATGTGGGTGGTTAAGGCCAAATAACAAAAGCGACATATATACTTAATCTTTGCTTTGAAACTTTGAATACATAGTTTGGTCCACACTTCTTGAATCTTTTGAGTTCCGCACAGAACAATTTTGATAATATATTTTAATATATAATATATATATTTTTGGGTTTAATCAGCCATAGTTTGACGTAACACCTATTTTGGATTTGTGTGGTCAATATCACCTCTCAAGAAATATCAAAAAAATTGAAAAGTATGACTTTTGTTTCTTTCTATCTAGTGACGCATTAAAATGAATGACGTTAAGAGTTCAGTTTTAAAGCTGTTCGAAAAATCTGGCATCTATAATTGGATTTCGTTCAGAGTGAAAAAAGTTTGATGCTTAATATTGCGTTGTCACCTAGCAAAATTAGTTTATTAAGTACTTATTGCTGATAGACTGATAGTATCATAGGAATATTCTTTTTTATCAAACTTATTCATATATTTAAAACAAGTTTTGATTGTTGAAAGATTATTCTGAAAATTATTCTAGAAATAAGTTAATTCAATTATGTTGATCTACATGGATAAACAATATAGTTTTGGCTCTAACATTTTTTTTGGTTTTATGGATTGGGTTAACTTCAAATTCTCAAATTATTCTGCATAAGATGAATAATGTTTATAGTTATATCTATCAAATCTGAGCATCCAATTTCATCGCAGGGGATTTTTATATTTTTCATACACAATGTTATCCAGAGTAGACCTTTCATCTCGACAAGTAAAACCGAGAGGCTTCTGCTCCAACCACACAATCCAAATAATTCAACACGTCATATGATTTTTTAAGACTCCACCCTAAATAACTAATTTGATGATAATCAATCGATGAGGTAGTAATTGACAAAAAATTAGGATATGAATTATTTTTTTTTTAATAAGTCAGTCTCGAGGATCACTGGAATTCTCTTCCTCTTGCTTTCTTCTAACATTATTTTTTATAGGAAACAGGTTGTAAAATAATGATTAGAGAGATGTCTTTTCAGTTTAAATTTTTGTCATTCCTTTATCTTTTAAATGTACCAAATGATCTATAAAAATTATATAATTGTAGTTCAAGTGAAACCATATCTTTTCTTCTCAGAAACAGAAAACTTCGTTGTATAAATAGTTTATATCCCTTATAAAATATATTAGTTTTGTATTAAAGTATATGTTATTGAAACATGAGTTTCAAAAAAAAATTAATCTGATTTTATTAAATGTGTGTATTAAAAATGTATTTTAAACTTTATTGTTAGTGGAAATATATTAAATCATAATTTTAGGAGAATTATAATGCTTTATAATATTTTGGTAGAACTTTTAATTTAGATATAAAATTTAGTGTTTATAATTTTAGATATAATTTGAAGTTTTCTATAAAATTTTAAATTATTTAGTTCACCTAAAACCATCTACAATTCAGTTTAAACTCTCTCAGATATTAGATTGAATACATCTTCTATAAAAATGATATATGCTTGATGTAGGGTTGACATATAGTATAAGATCACATTCACACCAGTGAAACAATAAGTTAAGTATTAATAATACTAGAATATAGCCTCCGTGCAAGCGCAAAGTTGGATCCGTTTTTAATGCTTAAGTGTATATGAGATTTTGTTGTTCGTATCTGTCCAAATTTTTATTTTTTGTGTATGTATATTGGAGTCATCACTTCTATTGATCATATCCTATCTGACGATCGGTTCGTTAATTTTTTCAAAGTCTCCGAATCATTGTTTACTGACCATACAATCATCACTCGACCTTTCTCGTGTTTTGAATTCACTCGCATTGGTATCGTGCACACTCTTAGAAAAGACTAAACTGTAATATTATTATATAAAATTTAGTTTCTAATTTACAAAATATCATGTAGCTTAGTTGGTTATGTCAATCAAATAAACATTGAGGTGAAGGGTTCGAATCTCATAGCATGCAATACATCATTTTTTTTAAAAAAATTGTGTGGGACCCACTTAACGCTGACGTGGCGGAAGGAGAAAGAGTAAACTCTCCCATTATAATATAGATTATTTAATATTAGTGGATTACAAATATAGATAAATTCTACTTTGTATAATAATAAGAAAAGTTCTAATGTTAAATTTTCAAAGTATATGAAAAAACTAGTATTATATCGAACAATTATTCTATATATAGAATCTCATTATGTAGGAAAGATGATATTACTTTGAACATGATGCTTCAGGTGTTTGTTAGTTATGGTTTTTTACCATTGGTGTGGACATGTTAATCTATTTTAAATTCCTCAGATAATCTCAATCTCAATGAGTGAATCTTGTGGGTTAACTAATTATGTCACCGCTTAGTATATACATTTCGGTTATATATAATTGAAATTATTCATATTGTATATTTATTCCCTTATATATATATATACATAGATAGATATATATATATATATATTTTATCATGATAATATAATATAATCTGAGGGGGGTTAGATTTAGCAAACTCATTTAGAGACCAACGAGAGTTGTGAAACGTGCACAATCACATTATCCACTAACCCGCAAGAAGGTCCACCACTTTCCATCGTTTCCTTTTTCTTGGCATATCAAGAAACCAAACTAGTCGACCCATGTAATTGTAAATATTAAGATATGTACTTTTCACCTTTTTGCATTTAAATTTATATGTTAACAGTATATAAACAAACTATATATATTTTATCACTTTTCTTAGATTATTAAAAATGTAAATGTAAACGAAAATATTAAAATATTTACCAACGTAAATACAAATATTTTACATATAAACGCAAGCATTTTCTTTTGTCAATTATCTATTCAGCTAGACAAATATTGGCCAAAAGAGTCGATTATCAGAGAAGCACTTTCGTCTATCCGAATCTAATCTATATGTGAGAAAGTATAGCTTATGTTTCTTGCTTCTTTTGCTACCGAATCTGACAACTATAAATTATGCTCACATCTTCGAAGTCTTTTTAAGTTGCTGGAACATTTTGATTTTCGTCGCGAATGTTGGCCGATCCATCAAATTTATAGTTATGTCCACTAAGTCCGATAAAAGCAAGTAGCTGCTGTTGCGAATCTTGCGATCCATATTGTCTCCTAATTTAAAAAGGTACATATGTGATATGTCTAAGATCCAACACTAGCAGTATAAAAAAAACAATTAACATTACAATTTAAAAGGTAAAAAAAAACAGAAAAAGAGACATATACGGGCCAAAATGTGCCACATTCTCTATATCTTTTACTATATAAACGAGAGCCTATCTTATAACAAAATCATTTGCCAATAAACTTCCAACTTGAAAACACATCTTTCTTTGCATACCCCCTCCCCCAACACTTCATGGAGAACTCTGTAAACAACTGCGTGAAACGAGTCAGAACGATACACGAAGATGAAGATCAAAAAGAAGAGAGTAGTTGGATCATCTACTTTGAAGACATTGATCATGAAGATGAAATGGTAGAAGGCAGCGAAGAAACGAGTCATTACTACGATAGTGATTCTTCCATGATCTCAGACGCTGCATCTCCTGTCCACACCACAAAGATTAATAATGTTGTTCGAAGAAAGGCTAGTAGCATTAGCAGAAACCGAAAAAAGAGACGAATTATTCGTCAACACAAAGAAGAAGAAAACAAAAAGATAAGGAGGAAGAAGAAGACACAGCCTCTTCTCCTTCTAACAAAACCAAGGTTAGATGCATATGTGTGTATCTTAATTTGTGGTATTGTTTTTTCGTTTTTTTGTTAAAGTTAAATTTTTAACATTTTTTGTGGTTATTCAGGGTTTTAGTGTGTTGGATGGTGCAGAGTGTAATGCAAAACATGGAAAGTCCATGAACAATGTTACATCTGAGGTAATATTTCTATGAGAAACATTTTTTTGCATGCACAAACTAATTTTTAGGTTATGTTTTCCCTAAAACTAAATTTGGTTTTTCAACTAACAATAAATGTTTATCGTTCTGTAATTTATAGGAGAGAGGATGCTCAACAGACACAATATCAAAGATAAATGAAGACTTCTTCTCAGCAGAATTGAAGAAGAGAGGACTTTGTGTAGTTCCTTTATCAATGTTATCTAACTTTATTGCTTGATGATTCTTTTCAACAACAAGTTTTTAACGGTGATTATTTTTATTCTTCTGATTCTTTGATGTACAATCTTTACTGTTATTGACAAGTTAATGTACAGAAAATCGATTCCATATTGAAAGTTAAGCACTTTGAAAATATCAAAAGTTGAGACAAAGCTTATACTTTAGAACCTTTAAAATACATATTTTAAATATACATTACTTCCATGGTCTGCACCTGAGAATACAGAGCTCTAAGGAGGTGATAGGCATATACCACTTTCGATTTTTTCCGGTTTATTAGCACTCAGGTATCACCTCATCAAAAAGATCTCCAAACAGGTCCATAGTTAGCTACCTGCAGTTTCCTAGCCAATTGTTACTTAGCATGGTTTGAGACTAACTTAGTCGACAAGAAGGTTCCATAACTTTGTTAGCTAGTTTGTGTCTTAACCATTTGATGTGAAACTTTTCCAGTATAATCTCATGGGAACAAAACAATAGTGTCATATATTATCAA